>PNEQ01106983.1:0-41953 GCA_003012365.1 Medauroidea extradentata | reverse complement strand
GGGATTGTGCAATCGTCCTCCTACTCTTCCGCGACAGCACCGACGACGCGGGGTTGTGGAATCGTCCTCCTACTCTTCCGCGACAGCACCGACGCCGCGGGGTTGTGCAATCGTCCTCCTACTCTTCGGCGACAGCACCGACGCCGCGGGGTTGTGGAATCGTCCTCCTACTCTTCCGCGACAGCACCGACGACGCGGGGTTGTGGAATCGTCCTCCTACTCTTCCGCGACAGCACCGACGCCGCGGGATTGCGACACTGTAACGATGCGCACAGAATGATATATTACAGAAGGTTGAAAAAAAAACGTAACTGAACTATTAAATCACCTATTCTGAACTAAAACATAGCAATTTAGCGTAGGACCAATTTCCTGCCGCAACGACAATGTTAACTAGCCAGCCAACCAATGATCGAGAGATCACCAGTGACAGTGTTTATTTCTGCTGCAATCTTGGATTGGTTCTTGGAGAGCATATTTTACCTGTCTCTAAAGCTCGGCTCACACGATACCTAATTTATACTGTCATCTGTTATACACATGTTTATGACATTGGACTATCTGCTTCAGTATCAATTTTGTAAGAAAAAAGGTACGTTCACCTTTGTACATATTCACACGATACCTAACGTGGTAATTTAATGAAAGTGAAGTCGGTTGTAGTGGAAAAATAACGAGAAACGCAAACGGAGATAGTGGACTAGACCCCGGCTGCAGAAACCAAGTAAGGGATTTGGTAATGGTAGTCTAGCAAAGTTTCTGAACGAATGAAGGGAAATTAATTCAAGTTACTTTGTGATATCGACGTCATTTTGGACAGAACAGTCGTGAAATTTTATGGTCATGTAACCAACACAAAGTGGATGTGATTGCCCACAGGGTGCAAATCAAGGAGTAATGATAACAGAAAATAAAGCACGTTTGGATTTGCGAGTAATAACTCCTAGGCCCAAAACCCCTTGGGATGGAGCTGGAACGTCTGTAGCTCACACGTAAGCAGGAACAGAAAATGGACATACAAAGTGCTATGGAATTGTGCATCGTGTGAGACCGGCTTAACTACGTCAGGAAACTTGGCGAAGAACTCGGGTGATCTGAAGTTCTTCCCCAGATGCTGGTGGTAGCTCGGGTGAGCATAATTATGTTCCAGCTCACCAGCACGCAGCTGCCAACACCTCCAGGCCGCTGCAGAAGATAGCGACCTGCCTGGAATACCTCTGGAGCCTCCAGCCTGGAGGACCCTGGAACGGGTGCCCGAGACCTCCGTGTTACCCGTGCTTCAAGTACTTTATGGGCCCGGTCCGACAGCGCCTAGGCGTTTAGGTCCGGTCAGGTGTAACCCTACCTCCGTGATTACTTCATTACCGAGGGGAGGGCTCAGAGTATGATGGAACCACTGCAGGAATGAGAGTGATAATTCAGTTGAGAGGGGTGCGCCGCGCTTTGGTTTACAGGCTACGCCAACCAGGGCTCGGGAGGCGGCATCGGAATCACCCACTTGTCTCGCCCGGGTGGAACTCGCCCGCTCTGCGCAACAACGTGACATCTCCACTATTCCACTCCTCATAACTAGGGATAGGGATGATTTGAAATTATTCTGCGAGATCAGACCCCATATTTCGAACAAGGTGCTGCCAGCATAACTAATCACTTTTTTTTTTTTTTTTTTTAACGTGGGTGTAAATTTTCTCTAATAATTAAAATCTGTAACGCACTTACATAAATATGAAATAATATAGTGATTTAACCTCTGTTAAATTAAAATTTAAATTCTGTTACGGTGGTCCGACAACATTAAAAGTAAGTTAGTTCAATAGAAGTTGAATATAAAGTGTATAAAATATTCCTTTCAATTATTCCTGCAGTTCTCAAAATATATCTACTCGTGAAACCTTCTAAATTAGGGACGTACGTTACTAACCACAGCATGAGCAAATAACATTATATTCACGTAAACTTAATGAATATTAAATATGTACCGAAAGAAAAGAATCTTTAGATAATTGTTCTCATAATATTTTTGTGATTAAAAAAATTTTCATAGGCTCGTCATTAAAAAAATATAATAGCATTACGAACAAATTTGATTAACTGAAGTCAATCTAGGTAATGCATGTATAGACCTACTGTTCAGTGATTCATTTATATGTGTCTTAAGAAATATTTGTTAAACAACCGCCACGTATTAAGTTATTATATTTGTTGTGGTAAGGTTAGTTCTACTACAGGTTAGATAGAAAATACGTTTTCTTATGGGAGAGCTTGGCACTGGGAAAATTTCTGCCGCTAGTTTCGCTTCGATCGCTAAGAGACCAGATAAATACGAAACCGTAGAAAAATTAAATTTAAATAATCTTGCAAATTATATTAGTCATTTAATTTAATTTTAAAGTGAAAAGAAAACATTTTCGCGTTTCAAATTATCAACTTATTGTAACTTAAAATTCAGGAAAGCTCTGTGATTGGTCAGTTTGGTGCACTAGCGATACCAGCGCTCAAGTGACAAACTTATAACACTGATCTTTCTAACCTGTAGTAGAATTAGGTAACCTTTGTTATGGTCAGTAATTAGATGTTTTAACTCTTGCTTGTCTTGGGTTTCAACTGGCAAATTACAGACATATGGTGTCATAATAACCTTCAACTGATTGACGCAGTCAAATGACAGACGTGTATGATCAATGACATACTGCCAATTGTCGTGAAGCATAGCTGCCGATGTGCACTGAAGTCATTGAAACAAAATAATTCCAAAATATGTTGGCAACAAACTGGTGGCTCTATGAATTACGACTTTTGATGAACACACTATTAAGGCGCTCGCCTGCTGGTCGTGTGTTTGTTAGAGCGAGGCACGGCGCCAAGGGCGATGTTGACCGACTCATCTGGTGAGGTATCGCCTCTGCCGCAAGACACTGAAACGGCGTGCAGTGGTATCGTAGATCACTCGCCTGACTGACTCTTTCAGTGATGACACCATATTTTTAAGGGTGAAAAGTTTTAAGTAAAGTCCATTGCATGCTCTTAGAGTAGTTTCACACGAATCCCGTGAGTAGTTTTTCACATAGGTATAACAGGTTGGAAAAGGTGTTTTTAGCCATTTCGAGGAGCTCCGAAATATTTATTAAAATAGACGTGATGCTTTTAAACGACTCTTCAATAATCGTCTGGAGTGCATTTTCTTTTCGTACATAGCCACATCAGGTATATGTGGACTAGTTTCTAAAAAAAACTATTTACGAACACGCTGCAACTAATTTTAAGCGCGGGTAGGCGAGGCGCTAAAGGAGGAACACAATTGGTTGAAAGCCGACCAGTAATAAACGTCAATATATGTGTCAGATGTGATGTGAACCAATATTACTGTTCTGTGTGGAAATACAGAGACAAGTTGTGATGGGATTTTTGCAGTAGGTTGTACAGGTGATTCACTTCAATTTTGATTTTGTATGGTATAAATGTAAAATTCGTCAAAGTGAAGTGATATATATATATATATATATATATATATATATATATATATATATATATATATATATATCGATGTATAATACTTTTGAACTAACCTTTAACCGTTGGTCGCCAGAAAAATTTCGCAAAATAAAAGAGGGGCAAGTTATCGACTCTCATTTAAATGAAAGCATAAAAATGAGTAATACAGGTGGTAAATACTATGTTAATGAGGACACCCATATATTTTATATCTGTCAACACGTAATAGCGTCTGATCTTTATTTACGAGGCGGTAGCATTTTGTAAATGCCAACGCACTGCCCACACCTGTAACGTTAATTCATGTAGCATGACACGAAATTCACGCCCGAGGCGTTCTCAGCAAAGTTCAGTTCATTAAATCAGCTCGTGAAAGTGTTCATTAAACTGTTCAGTGACGTGAAGTTTCCGGATGTTCTGCTATAAAAACTACCAACGGTAAGCTGATTGAAAATTGCTGCACTCCTTTAAAATACAAGCCTTATGTAAATTCTCGTTGCATAATGGCATGCCAAAGATTAAATTAACACTGGATGGTTAAGTCTATGACGAAATGTTTTTTTTTTTTTTTGGACTTCACATCCATAAATGAAAGAGTGGATTGACTGATTATACATTTCGTAGTAAGGTTTCGTTGCTTACAGAAACGGGAGGGAAAAATTCTTATTCATTTGTTAGTAGAAATGGCAGGACAACATCCCGTGTTAAACGACCCTGCATGCTCACTGTAAAAAAAAAACTTCCTCAAATGTTTAGGAAGTTATTATCCCAGACCCAGTATGGGACAGTTACCATACTTCCGCCTTGTAAATATGCAAACCTTTACACTTGTTACAATACAAGTCTGGTAACTTTAGTACACATTTGACTGTTTTATAATTAGGTTTAGTAGTGCTACCATGGACGTCTGGGTAACTATTCTACCATACCTAGTTTCTTAGCGCTCCTATACGCACGTCTGGTAAATTTACAAACTATTTTTAGAGTGTATAATTCAGTCGTGTGTACATTCAAGCGGCAGAAAATTGTGTACCTACTGCTTTCCTAGTGAAAAATCCATACGAAGTTGCAAGGGATTCTGTTCGTGTTTCACTGCAGGTTTATGATCCATCCGGTAAACTTCAGGGCGAATGCGATGTACAAGTAAACTTTAATGTACACATGTATAAAATTCATAAATGCTGAAATTTATTCGCGTGGCTCTATTTACAGTGTAATAAATAACAATGTGTTTCGCTCATGATCTGCATGCAAGTTATTCTTTTAGTGGTTCTTATTTTAACTCTTCCAGGCTTCAACATTGTTGACATAACGGATGCTCCAAACAAACAAAGCATCGTTATTTATTTTTATAAGTTTGCTCCGGTTCATAAAACTTTATCTTTGATACTTCTGGGAACATTTACTGATTGTGTTTTGTACAGTACATGTTGCGAATAGAGTAGATATAGTTATCATTGAAATCTTTATAAAATATAAGCATTACCGTGGGTGCAATAAATTTTGTCTTGCGTTGTGACACGCTCTAATACTTCCCAAAATTTGCTGAAGAGGTTTAAAACCATGTACACTCACGTCGTAATAAAGCCTGCTCACGTGTGGCAACCAATGAAAGCCAGTTTTGCTTTTTAAATGAGTGATTATGGTAACTACTGACGAAAAAACATTGTTCCTGTGACAAATAAAGCCTAGGAATAGGAACATTTTTTTTTTTGCGAATAAGATGTTTGCACCGTCTAGTTGGAATGCCTTATGTGCACATATGGAGCTTTGCTTCGTGCTTATTGGCAGAGTGTACTGATGTAGAGAAGTCACTTATTTGCCTGTGCCAATCAGAGAAGTTTACTGTAACGCTGCATGCCTGTCATTGACGAGTGGAACCCCCAAGATGCTGAGACCACCCAACCTCTAACAAAGAAGCATAGCTGCAGATGTGCATTTCAGACAGTGAAATAAGCTAGTGTAAAATTATTTAGCGAAAATTTCAGCTCCATATACTGAATGAAAAGTATTGTTATTGCTGGCCGAGCAGCTTAGAAACCATCCAGGCTATATAAGCCCCATTTTTCTAGCGAACTTCATTCGCATCTTGGTGTTCCGACCAGCTGTGTCTCAGTCTGAAGACGGGGATAGATCGAAATCCCCGAAACGTTGCCGTTTTTCGTTGGTTTTAACTTGTGTTGTGTTGTCTCTTGTCTTGTATTCGTTGTCCACTGTTCACTGTTTTTCGTCTATTTCCATCTTGTTTCATATTGGGAATCTGGTTCTATATTTGTGTCTGTCTTTTGTGTATGTCTTTTGTGTCTGAGTGTTGTGTCGATATTCGACTGAATTCCATTTCTAGAATTCTTTGTTGTCTAATATAACTTTTATTTTAAAAAAAATTGTCAGAATTCCTCCGGGATTGCTTTTTTTTATATATATTTTTGTGTGCGTTTTGTATTTGTTTTTTCTTTTTTGTTTTCGTACTTTGTCATTCAACACGGTTTGATCAGCTAAATATGAGCAATTGCGTATGTCCACAATATAATAAAATTTAATTGCTGATTGTGTTAAAATGACAACAGCCCTGCTGGTAATAGGTACTATCTGGATTATACCTACAACAATTAGTTCTGTGGAAGTTACAGTACGCTCTGTAAAATAAAGAAACTCTTTTCTCCTCTTATATAACAAATTGTTGTAGGAACAATCTAGTACGCCTAGATACACGGGAAAAAATATTTTTTGACTGGTGCAAAATATTTTGTTGGTATTTACCCTGCAGAATTTATTGTGTGGTTACGAAAAAAAAACATTTATTTACACTACTAAAGTATTATGGCCACCACAAAATTATTTTGTGGTTATTATATAATAATTTTGTAGGGAAGATTTCCTACTAACATTTTCTTTCAGTGTACGTTCATCGTGCAACCGTGACTTTACAACAGCCTCGACCACTATTAAGGTGAGACTGTCAACCTTACTAAATTGAATGGCTAAATAACACAACTTATATATTTATTTGTTAATTTTATGATCTGCCTCCCTCCGCGTCTGAAGTAATCAAACTGTACATTATTATAAATCGTGGCACAAAGTCCCTAATGTAAGGCGTGAGGGTTTTTATAGTGAAGCACCTGATCACATAATAACGTTATCATCTTCTCATCCAGAAATGCATGATAACACTCTTCCATAAAACATAGCGTTGGTTAATTTGTATGGTTTCGTTTAAAAACGGCAACAGAATGCTGGAGTTTCTGCAAGACTGGGAGTCGGTTACGTAGTAAGAAAAAAATATTTCAAAGGTCGAAGTGATTTTTTGCAAGACTGTTTGTGTATACAATGATTGAATGATGTGACAAGTATCTCATAGTAATCTTAAGATATCGCGAAAGAATCTTGTACGTGCCGTCGTGGCAAGACTGAGTTATGAGTCAGAACCGTGTGGCCTTGTCACCAAAGTAAAAAGCCAGGAAAATCTGCTGGAGTCCATGTATGACTTTGAAATATATCCCGTATTCAAATGTCTGCGTTATAAATCATAGCCTCCACAGACGATATATCACATTAAGTGACGTACTATACTATTTATCTTTTAAAGCACGAAAGTCTAGGGTCATAAAAGTGAGAATCTAAACGTTTGACTGAACTGCTGAAGGTGAACGTAACCCAAATTTTCAGTTAACAAGAGAGTATGTGTTTGAGAATAAAAACTTAGTCGTCAAACCTGGTAATGAATGAATTGTGCAGATTGTAGTCCGAGTTCCGAATATATGTTGTGGATTTAACTTGAAGTAGTGTGACGACGATAGGTAAAGCGTTTCGAATAAATGTAAATTACGCGTAATCTGTTTTAAATTATTTCCACTTAGTTTCAGAAAGTACTGTTGAAACCAAATCAACATAAGTCACTTTCGAACTACAGTGTATTCGTAATATTTTCAACAGCGAAATTTTATGTTGAATGTTTTTTTGTTAAAAAAAGCTATGTTAAAAATTGTTCAAATGTGATATAGTTTATATTAACATTTGTTTCTTTATTTCACCCCAAGGCTAGAACCAGTAGGAGATATCTAGACCTCGAATGATCGTCTTAGTGCACAATGTGTGCAAGCATATGCTGTAGGAGAACACACATTTTTCTGCCAACGTAAGCAGAAAAATTGCGCAAAATCCAAATTGTTATTTTTATGCCAGTTTGTTTATTGCATCCGTATGAACTTATTTCCGTACAAAATTATGCAAAAATATTACATGTCATATAATATAAATACACAATAAAAATTACACTAAACAAACTTATACATTTTATGTACAATGATATGATGCAATCCAATAACCTTTATTCTTCACTTCTGTATATTATAACTGTTGAGTTGCCATTGGTGGGATCATGTCGTCATTAATCTGAAACAAGTAAGAAAATAAAAACGAGAGAGACAGACACAACATGTGCACTGTGTTACATAAGTACGTGTGTAGTTTAATGTTTATGAATTAAGTACTATTCTACTGAATATAAAGTATGTTCGGTAAAAAATACTTCGATTTATTTTTGAAGAGTTAATGGTCTAAAAAAAAAAAAACAGTTCTCGTAAAGTTTCCGGTAGTTTGTTATAAATGTGTAGCAGTTGAGTAGAACGACCGTTTTGTACCGTCTTTAAATTTTCACAGGGCATGTGAATGTGTATTTTTTATTTATTTATTTATTTCTAGAGTCATGCTTGCGAGAGAATTCGTTTTTCGGAAAAATATTGCTGTTCTTTGGCATAAACAAGAGTAGTGAATGTATGCATTCGCATGATTACGGCAGGATCTTAGTGCTTTTAAGAGGAGTATAGTTTTCCCGCTCATTTTTCTAACCGCTCTTTTTTGCACAGAAAACAAATTTTTACTGTAAGTGGATTTTCCCCATTCTCCAAACGGCTGTAGGCTCGTTCGACGTCACTGATTAACCGACAATGTCATGTTTTGTCGCGGAAGACGCGTAACGACCAGTAACGAAATGTTCTACGGTGAAGTTACCAAGCTCCTGTAGAGATGTGACACGTGTAAATTACATCAAATATAAACTCATGGCCAATGGTATCACAGATTATGCTCAAATTTGTACACGGTAGTGAAATCTAGTCTGTCACTAATAATAGCGTGAATTTTTCGCAGGCCCCTAGTAATCAGCAACAGGATAGTGCATTGCAACTACATGATTCGTTATCTCTTTAATTTCCCTTAATGCTATCTCAATTTCTAAAGAATCTCTCAGTGTTTCTCTGTCTTTACTGCACTCTAAATCTGAATAAGTGAATATTCACTGATTCATGCTGATGGATGGAGCCGTTTCAACCAATTGAATCAGTGAAAATGGTAACTGTTTAATTAGTGAATATTCACTGATTTCCTTTAAGAGTGCTAACATCTCACAAATGAATAAGCGAATATTCACAGTTTTTTTCAGTTGTTTTCAAAGAACAGTTTTCACTAATTTAATCGGTGATGAGTTACTGGAAAATCTGTAGACATTCACAAATTAACTTGTGGAATGTCGGCACTCTTTATCGGAATCAGTCAATAGTCACCGATTTTACAGTGGTTTCTCACTGATTCAATTTGTTGTAACTGCTCCATCCATCGGCATGAATCAGTGAATATTCACAAATTCAGTTTTAGAGTGTGTGTGTTTGTGAATTTACAGAAAAATTTTAATATTCAGTTTATAAATTCTCATAAGTATAACTATTTACTCAAATCAGTCTTTTTACAGGCACGATATTTTACAGAAATGCATTGAAAACATTAAAATAATATATATATATTTTTTTACCAATGGCTGTGGTTTATCTTCTCGACAACTTGTTACCTATATGACCGCGACACTCGAGAGCCACTTACTTCGGTACTGGACCTTCGTGACTAGCATACAAAGAGTCAACATGATCAATACCATAATTCTTTCAGTCCAGTAAGGTAAGCGTCGCTACAGTGTTTTGAAAAGTAACATATCATTGTGAAATATATCTGCTCCCATAAAAACCTTAACTGTCTTTACATAATTTTATCTGTAGGATTAAATTTACGAAGTCCTTTTTTTTTCATTTTTGGCATGCAGCCAGTTAGATTTGTCAGGATAAACCACATGCTGTAATGGCTCATGTTTTTTATAACTGTAAAATTAAACTTGGTGAAAACCTGCTATTTTCACAGCAGGTCCCAACTGCAGAAATGTTAAGTGGAAGTACTTATATTGCATGGCATTCATTCACCAATAAATCACCAATCACGCCTAGCTCTCTTCAAACAGAAACATTACCTCTGCCAAGAAAAATGTTTCACTGGGCATATTTACGAGACCGTGCCTAACATCGTGTGAGATGACGTAGTGATGAATCATTACACTGGAGAAAAATAGACAAAATTACCGTGTATGTAAGGGCAGCAAAATTATAATGAGAAATATTCCAAAGAAATCGTGGAAAACTCTAGTTAGTTGAAACATAATCATAAATAACTGTCACCTTATGTAACTAAACTGTTATAACTTTACAATAATTTATAGGTTTAAGTTTAATAATATAACATCAACTGTATGTAATTTTTGTGGTTTATCTGTTTGAACACGTTCTGTTGTAAACCGGCCAGTGGCTGAACACTTCGTGGATAAATAAATAAATAAATAAATGGGGAAATCCATTTTAAAATACGGGATTCTCATGTACCCAGCTGGCAATCATGAGAATTAGCTTTTGGAGTGAGCTGTTTGCCTTTCATATTTTTTTAAAAGTAAGAAACATGACGGCTCAGGACATGAGCCAACTGACAGACGGGTGAACTAGGGTTGTTTCAAGAGTAACTCCGGCTCAGCAACAACGCAGATACGACGGAGATAAACAAGTGGGACTACTTCGCCTGCAGCTGGCAACCCAGCAGGGTGTAGGCGCCGACAGAATACCCCGCCTCGCCAGACAGCAAAGCCGACATTAAAAGGTGTTTGTCTCACATCCATCGTGAATTTGTGACGGGGGTTAGTCTCTCTCCGAAATTTTCTCCTCGGGAGCGTGTTCGAGGGAGGCCCCCGATGAAAATCGACCGGACGTTAATTACATGGCTCTGATCTCAATCATTTTCGGGAGGCGACCGACAGAGGCAGGTGCGCAGGTCACTCGACAAGGCGATTTGTGGCCACAGCGAGGCATAAGGATTTAATTGAGAACTGGAATATCCTCATTAATATCTCCGACCGGGTTGCATAAATTTCCGCCTCTTCGGAAAACAGCACCACCTGGACGGCCAAGCTGAGATGGTTAACACTCCTAGACAAACTCTTTCCTTCTGTCTAAGAACGAATGGTGTTGGTAGAGTTTGAACAGGAGTTGAATACTAATGGTCTTAAGCTCAGACAACCACTAATAAATTAATATGGCCTTCGAGACGAAGAAAAAAATGGACGCACACAGCATTGCGTGATAGTGCAGGCAACTGGAAGGAAGAATGTAACAAATTACTCGAGATCAGATGCGGTATGTAGCCAGGAAACGCCGACAAATGCTGCTGCAGGTTATTGATAAAAAAAAAAGAAAGTAAGTTGAATCCTCGGGCGGCGTGCTCCTTTGAAGTTGATTCTTAGCTAACAGATAACCCCGGGTATTCATTATTTGGGTTGGAAAACTGAGCATGTGTATGGAATTTAGTTAACTTTTTCGACCAATTCAAAACCTCGTTGCCGCGTCATCATGAAACTGTTTATTGAAAATAACTGAGACAGCTACCAGCATAGATACAGCAGTAAGTTTTGTGATACGGAGGTAATCCTTTGTTTTATATTCACGTCATTAAACTCAACGAAAATTTCGTCTAAAGTTTTTTATCTACCGTTTCAGAGAAACAAATAATCATGACGGGAGCAGATGTCAGCTCGCGAAACACCGCGGCTAGCTCATCTGAGAAAATCTACTGTGATCGTCTGTCGCTTCATTGTTGCGCCGTTTATTTAGTGTCTGTGACGTCACTGTTGAGTCATCCTGTTTTGTAGTGTGACATTGTCTTTGTCTCAGTTCTGTGCTGTCATAGTTGTGGTGCCCTGCATTTCTTCAGTTTTCTTTCACTATTATTTTTTTTATTCTGGTTGAAGTTTTATTTTACGTTTATTATTATTTTTTTCTCTGCGATTTAACGTAATTCCTTTTAGATAGAGCCATGAATTAATCGCGAAAAGAATTTTGGCCAAGTTTGATTCAGTGTCTTAACGTGCACATCTGCAGTTCTGCTTCGTAGTCAGTGATTGAATCACGTGTCATGGGGTTCTACCAGCAAATCACAGACGTGTGGTGCTGCAGTAACATAACTGTGATTGGCACACTCGAATGCGAGACGTCACTTCACACCCGCACCCTGCTATAGGTGATTCGGAATAAAGTGAGCACTCAACAAAACCCGGTTAAAGTTCTATATTCAGCCAATTCGTAACATTCCGCGAGTAACGGTTAAGGACGGGACGTGTCTAACCTCTCTGGACACGTCACTTGATGTTTGCGAGGGCAAGGTCAATTGTGCAGTCAGTACGAATCCACACAGTTTAGTAAAAAAAAAAAAGTTTATTAAATACATAAAATACAGTTATGTATATTTCGATTGGTATTGTTCCTGTATTGTTGTATTTAAATAGGAAAACACACGGAACTATATTGCTTAATTTCGCTGCCAACCATACAAGCTGTATGGCAACCATGGTTAATGTTGAATTATATGCAGTAACGGCTAGTGATATTTTTCCAATGTTAAATTTCTAGTGCTCACTTTATTCCGAATGGCCTATAATAACCGTGCACGAAAAGTACTGAAACAAACTGGGCAAAATTATATTCGCGAAATGTTCATGGCCCTGTACTTATAGGTAGAGACATGCAAAATTCGCCTTATTTTCTGGCAGTTGACTAGACTCCAACTGACTATAGGCTCGTTCGACGTCTCCCGCTGGCCGATATTGTCGTGACTTGCCGCGGAGAATGCTTACACGGTACAAAGGCCAATCTCTGTAAAGACGTAACACTCGTAGATGACAACACATAAAAGCTCGTGGCCAATTGAATCGTAGATTATCCTCTGTTATGTATAGGAAAGCGAAGTTTAGTCTGCTACCGAACGATAACGCGAATTTTGCATATGTCTACTTATAGGATATTTCATCAGACACATTAATGGTAGCCACGGCACGAGCTTGAAATGCACTTGGAGACATTTATTTTCTTCTCCTGTTACATTGTGAAATGCTTTCTCATTTTGTAAAGGCCTTTTGTGGTTAACTGCGACTTCGCCTTAGCTTCGCCTCATAAAATGAAGACGAATACTAAATATATAAATGAACATAGACTTGTTTTCCTAAACAGTTTTTTCTCTTATTTTTTATTTATTTATTTTTGTACGATACAGTATTACAATTATGTAGGTCCACATAATTCCACTAAATGATTTACCCCATGGAAAAATCTTTTAAAGACATTAACATGGTGCGGCTTTTGGAAAATATTTTGTCCGTGAAGGTTACTTTTTGTGTATATTTTACTCTCTTTTACAGAACAAACTTTAAGACCCTAAAAAAAAAAAACACGAAAGCCTTCTCGGGGACAAAGTAAAGCCTCAGTATTAAAAATCCACAGATATTGTCGTAATAAAGAAGAGCAAGTGTTGAATATATTTTTCAGTGAAGTGGTAAACATTTTTAAAATCAAACGAAGTGGAACTTACAGGCCGTTTTGTTCCATTTGGCGGTTTTTTTCCAAGGTGAACGCACCTCTTACGACTTGGGCGAGGTAATATTGACAGTTTGTCTCCCACATTTTACATTATTAGAGTCTGGATGCTAACTAATTATTATGAATAGTATTCTTCGTACGTTTCATCACAAGTGCTTCAAAGATAATAGTTACGTACAATAATCCACTACTGCTTACTTCAGCAAGAAAATAAATCCTAAACAATCCATTTATAATCGCGAAATGCATCTACAATACATGCGCATTGGTTTACGGGTTGCAATTTTAACGGATACTTAGGGGCGACTGATACATCCGGCAGAACGTCTGCAGGTGCTTGGAATTAGGGTTGCTCAAAAGAGTGGGTCTATTTTAATTAAAAAATACTGCGACTTAGAAAAAACGCTCTAGCCCACCTGCAAACATTATACTTCTTATTTATGTGATAATTTCTTTGAATCTTTGGATCTATGAACATGTTTTAAAAATTTTAGTTTTTCGTTTACCATTTTACATGTTTCCGAGTCACGAAATTAAATGGGGAGATTTATTTCGGAAATTATAATTTTTTTCGTTAAATATTTTCGTAACCTTGATACGTTCTGAAGTTTCCTAATCTACGCGGGGAAATCCATAGAATAGCTAGCTATACAGAAGACGATAATGTGATTATCATTTTGCAATAGGACTCGCTTGGTTATTGAATGGACTAGGCTCAAGACAAGAACTTTGAGTTTTATTGGTTACTGCGTGCTGTGAAAGATTCCATGTCACTCTAGTGAGTATGTTCCAAATTCTTACGCAACTGTTCACATGCGAATTATCTGTCGCCATTTTGCTGGCTCGTGCTGTTCAAGTTCACAACATATCGTATGTAGAGATGATGGAAAATCGCGAGAATTATTTGATCCAGTATAGACTCCAAGACTCTGCGCTGTCTCTCGTTGGCTGATGTGTTTAGAGACACCATAACTTGTTTGAAGACGAATCAGTGACGTTCTTAGTTAAAGCAGTGGTATTCTCGTTGGCCTAGTTAAATGGGGCAAACATCTTCGAAGACAAACGAGAGCCAACAGCAACATTAAAACATCATGTATGTGCGCATTACATTGGAGTCTAGCAAACAATCAACTTTTCCCGCGATATCCATCATTAGAGGCACTGGAAAATCGAGAAAATGTTTAAAATAGTCTCCAATAAACTGTATTATATTAACCGTGATACGTGTGAATAGTTTTGGGACAAATTACTAGAGCCACGATTTTATGGTGAAAAGATTTTTGCAACATTTGGTTTCGATGCGTCATGTGCACGTCTACAGGTCTGCTACATCGTCCGTAATTGGATAATTTTACTCTCACTTGCCTTGACAAATTATAGACGTACAGACTCACAATAATATTATTCTGATTGGTGCAGTCAAATGAGAAACGTGCCTTAACAAAGACACGCTGCCAATAACCTTGAAACATAACTGCCGATGTGCACATGAGTCACTGAAACAAAGTGGGGCAAAAATCTTTTCACGACACAATCGTGGCCCTACAAATCACACACGCTGAGTGTCCAAGCTATGCAGTTCTAACTGGGCCTGTTGTTGAGACAAAAATGCAACAAATAAACTAAAGCCAATGTCGATACGAAACATTCAGTGTTATATACATCACGTGTCAACTATTCCCGCGATTTTTCAGTGTCTCTAACCATCATATCTAGTCATATGGTTTCACTTCTCAAAGGCGCAATTCGTCGGTTGTCTTCAATAACATTGTTTCGGAATTTCGTTAGTCGTACGTGTGGCGTTTTATGAGTGGTGAAAGCAAGAGTCAAAGCCAAATCTCATAAATCTAGTTTCTACTTTTTATAGCGATATTAATTTTTACGCCTAAACGAGAGCAGATATAAAACATTTGTCTGGTAGTATTGTTTACAATCGTCTTCTCCATCTTGGCTGATTTTTTTTAGTCATTAAATACGATTTTTTTACCTAATTGTGTAATTAAGGAAATTCTGGTTAGTTGACTTTTTTAGTCGAAACCGTATAATTTGTTGCTTTGAAAAAAATTAGTTATCACAACAAAACCCATTTCAAACAAAACTAGCAGACAGATTTTTTATATCTGCTCTTGTTTGAGTTTAAAAAAATAATTATCGTAAATAAAACAGTAGAAACTAAAGAGCTTGGCCTTAGCCAAAAAAGATTTTTGCCCCGCTGTGTTTCAGTACCTCACGTGCACATCTGCAGTTCTGCTTCATGGTTATTGGCAATTTGTGTTCGTACAGAGTCGTCTTTCACATGGCTGGTGCCAATCAGAACTAGTTTAACTGCGACACGCTCGGGGTCGGATTTACGCTTCTAGGCGCCCTAGGCCCGCCAGACCCACAGTCTTTCCCGTTTTCAGTACCACATTATTTAAAATCACTCTGCTCTATCCTCGCGCTATATATAATAATAGTAATAACATAATAGTAATTCAGCTTAATTGAATAAATTTTTGCTGAAAGAAACTTAGTCAACATTTCTTAATTTTCAGGAAATGCAAAAAACGGTTTCGTCCTAATATAAATAATATTCCGGCTTAAATTTTTTTCCATGTATTATGACTAGAATGAAAGGCAAAACCAGAATATTACTAAGGATTGAAATGTAAACAATACTGTAGTAAAAATTGTTGAAATTTTGACTTAGTTACTTTTTCCCCAAAACACTCCGATCTGCTAAAATTATAAAAAACATATAACAGTTTACTGCCCATGTTTACATAAAGAGAAGCTGAAAAATACATTGACATAATCAAGCATGAAGTAAATAGTAACTGAAACTTTCTAAACAAAACAATAAATCCCTTACATAGTGCCTTTCTCCCAAACAAGCATTTAATGACTCCTGATTTATCCCATAAGGCTATACCAGACTTAGTTCTCTTCGCCACTACACGACATGTCTATGGATAAGTAGTGAATTTCTCAGGTAAAACAAAAAAAGCCAAAATCGACTAAGTTCCTTTCAGCAAAAACCGATTTAATTGTAACACAGTTATTTCAAAATGAACAGCTGGATTAGCCATAGAGCAGAAAAAAGTCTTTTGAGTATAGATAATAAAACTTATATTGACAGCATAAGTCAACAATTCCAAAATTGAAGCCATTTAATTTTTTTTTACTCATCACCATATTGGCTCTTTAAAAAATAATGAAGGGAAATTCTTCACGTGTCCTCCTTGATAAAAGTGCGCCCTTGTGACATTTGCGCCTTATGCCTGGGCCTAGTGGGCCTTGTGGTAAATCCGGCCCTGGGTGACACGGTTGTGATTTTACGGAAAGGACCCCAAGACGCTGGCAGTCAAAACACCGATCAGGACGCAGAGCTACAGGTGTGCGCATAAGGCATTGAAACAAAGAGTTGAAAAAATATTGTCGTGAAATCTGCCTGTCCCTGTGCATACCTGACGAGTACGAAATTCGTAAGAGAGATAGTGACTTTCCTAGAAAATTTTTTTGGCTGGACATAAATCAGTTATGGTGCGCGCATGTATGTGAAAGTTTCGGTGACGTCACAAAGTTACACGTGAGGCCTTGGACGAAGAATAGCTGAAATTTTTTTAACTAAACAACTTTGTGTTTCACAAAAAATTACTATGTATAAGTAACCGTTATTTTCGTCAACGATATGTAATTTGACGTAGGTATCTGTAAAAGTATTCAATCGACTTTTAATACTGATTCGTTAGAAAAAAATTAGTAACTTAATGTCTAATATATAACTTTTTATGTATGTACACTTTGAGGCATTTGTAAATAGAAAATGTTGTTTGTCTAACACGTATTATATAGTTTTTATAACTATGCGATTTTGTGTCAACAAAAAATTTAGCTACGCACTCAGCATATGTGTTAATTTTATCAAGCTGTATATGAACTAGAATATATTCGGTAGGATTATCAAATGGATCTTAAGATATTTAACTGGTTGCCGTCAATCTTTTTTAAGCTTAGTTCCTATTTTTTTGTATTTATTTCGACATGTAACATAGCAGTTGGTGAGTATGAATTTCAATGTATTTGTCAATTAACCTAGTTATTTACTATGCTATGACCGTAGTTACCACGTGCCAGGAAGAATGTAAGTTTTAACAGTTTAGGTATTAAATGTATAAGGTAGCTTATTGTGTTTTGGAACTTTAATAACTTCTACAGCTTTTATATATATGCTAGAAATATTCTGTTTCGTACTGCGAATTACAACCTGGATCATATAAGCGAACAAATCCGGGGTAAGCTACGAGGAAAGTATTGACTGGAAGTAGTGTTGTGACGTTAAAACAGAGACAATATAAAACAAGAGAGGTAGTTTGTTGAAGAACGACTGAGAAAATGTTATGGAAAATAAGAACGTTCCCGTCGACGGTGCCGATCAGACGTGTAGTCAAGAAGACCTGAGGATTTTTTTTTCAGCGAGATGCTAAATTGTTCCTACGCGTCGTCAGACAGGTCTCATTTTGCTTCTACGACTACTACCAGGGGAAATACATTTGAAATTATCCACGATGTCAACGCCGAAGAATGATATTAAAGGGATTTATAAAGAAGAACCTGTGATTCATGCCATTCCCTAGTCCACTTTGTGTCCGTTGCTGTCCTGGGTCTCCGAGGTCTTCAGTTCGACGGATCCACCATTCGATGAACAAGGGGAACGAGAGCTTCATCCGAGAACGAAGAGGACGTGGTCTCCATCCAAGGACGTGAAGGACGTGGTCGAATAAGTATTGAGGGATGATATAAAGACAACTGTCCCGACCTACTACAAGACATCCTTGGTAAGACCAATCCAAAAGTACGCCGTTGTGCCGAGTTTTGTTCTTCGTCAAGAGTTAGAAAAATCTAGTAAATTTTCGATAAATTCCTGAAAAAATTAGTTGATTACGCAGAACAGTTTTATAATTCTTTTTTATATCTCAACGGGTGTAATTTACTTCAAAATGATCTAAAACTTAAGATCTACCCTGAGATTTTCTTAACCTGAGTTAGCAACGAATTTAAAGAAGTTTATAAGTTGTTCACGAAACAAACAGGATTTTGGAAACGTCTAGAACTCAGAAAATTACGTAGAACCCGGGTTTGTAAGTTAAGTGATGGTCAGGTTCGTATCCGAATTAATCACCTTGGTCAATTACCTGAAATTCCATACACTATCATAATTTCTGCTTTTTTTTATCTAGTAACCTGACTTGTCTGTAAAAGTCATTGTTTTTCTATTGTGTAAATTCTGTTTAAATACATTTTCTTATGACTTCTACAGGCGTTTCGTTTCCATTTGGTCAGTAGCTCTAGTAATAGAAATACTGGTTGGTTTTTCTAATTTGTCTCAGCCTTTAATAAAGTGAAATTAGGAAGTTTCACAAGCTTGTCATTAACAAAGGATACTGTAGTTTCTGTTATAATTTTAAGCTAACTTATTGTTGAAATTACGGACGCAAATTATTTAACCGTAGTTCAAACATGTTCTCCTTGTGCCGTAATTTGAGACGTTACTAGATAAGATCATAGGTTGGTTCTGTAGAAAGAGACAATAAATACTTTTAGGTAAATTTTAATCCATTAACTGAAGTGAATTAATTAAGACTTTAATTTAAAACTACGTTTCTCAGTGAGGTAAGAAGCTCCTTTTTTGGTTAAAATGGAGCAAAAATACGAGGCAACTATAAACTTTAACAATAGTAAAGAAAACCTTTACACTGCAATTCAAAGAGCATAATTTGTTCAGAACGTCGCAAATAAAATCATTAATATTGGAAAGAAATAAAGAAACAAACTTTATTTCAGCTCGCCCTGAAATATCTAGAAAGTATATTTAAAATTGCTAAATAGAGCTTTAGTGAATTTGCAGTTTTTCTTTTACTGTTTTATTATATGCTACAAATAAGCCCTAATAGCAATGAATTGTTCAGTTTGTTCTTACATTATTCCAACAAAAATATTATTTCATATGACATCAGTTTCCTGCAGTCGTATGGATATGTTGGTTACTTTCAAAGATTTTAAAACTTAATTGTATGCTATTTATTCTACTGAAGTTTAAAATTGATTTGTTTTAAAATATTTATATTCCATCTCTCAGATTATTTTTTTCTTGAAAAATAAATCATCACTACGAACAAACTCAACACAAAATATAACGATCAAAATATTTAACATGAAATAAACAAATAGTTTCAGATTTATGTCTGGATCTGTACACGGGTAGAAAACGTGACGAGATTAAAAATCACTGCAAAGTTGATTGCAACACGCGAGGATAATTTTAGATTCCAAATGAGGCTGCTGAGAAATATTCCAGATGGTCGATTCAGCACTGTAATAAATCACAAGGATGTATCTACGATCGGAGCAGGAAGCTGTGGTACGAGAAACATTCGTGTCTGGCCACCGAAGTTCCTCAAGCAACAAGCGTACACTGTAAATCTTTTGTACATATTTATAGTATATAAAAATTACTTGGAAACCACATAGTAACTTTTATATACTTCAACCAATAATTTCTTTATAAACAAGTTATCTATATTATTTTGTAACAGTACAAAAAACCGAGCAAAATTTTTAACTTCATAACGTTGCGCGTGTTAACGCAGGTCGTATTTCAACATATTTGTATTTAATAGCTAAGATATTTATTTGTTGTGCATATTTTGGAAGCAACCTATAAGAATATTTCGCCTTTCACGTTGCTATAAATATTTTGGCAACAATTTTCAAAGAGTTGTATGTAAATAAAAAAAAAATAAAAAAAAAAGAAATTACACTACAACTACCAAAATTTTTCTTACATTTCCTGTAAAATATTATTTTTGTCGTGAAATATTATGCATGTATATGCTATTTTAATACGCACAAGACATATATGTATATATGCCATGTGTGAGCTTAAAATTGCCTACATGTGCACCAAATTCAACGTTACTTGATTACACGGGAAACTATTATTGCTGAAAGTATTTCATTGTGAAGAAGTACAAAGTTCCTCCTTGGTTTATTTTACTGTTACAAAATTATATTTTTAACTGGTTTCCGTACAAATTCTGTGTAAGACTATAAACCGTTTTTGACAGTGTACCCCGAGAGGTCAATCTTGATTCCGGGCCCAAAAAATTTTTTTTGTCCTACAGTTCCTTGTCCTTCGTTCCTTTATTCCACTCGTCCTTTCCCTCCTCCTGCCTGTTGCTGTACACTACCTCCCCTCCCATTCCTTGTTGCGCAGTAGGTTGGCACAGGAACAGCTCACCGTCTTAATTGACAGGCGGGCGGTTGGGAGGATTTAGTGTCGTCCCGTGGCAGAGCTCGCTAATCAGTCGCTGGAAGCTACATGAACGAAAAAATAGTAAAAAAACTTGCGAGGTGGGGAAGGGTCACACACCGGTCATGAGGCGAGAGTGGAGACGTCAGCCCTATGGTGCTGGCGACCTCGTGACCACAGTGTGTATCGGAGATGATAAGGGATACGTAAAACACCACGAAGATCATCAACAAGGTCCATCCATGCATTTCGATTATTAAAACCAGCAAGTCTTGGTACAATAGCCATTTATTACACAAACGGATCTGAAAAACTAAGTACAAAATACGTGTCATAAGTATAATCCAAGGTTAACACCTTCATATAAGCATCATGAACATGAAAATCTGGCCAACAGCAATCAAATCCAACACCCCAACTAGCTGTTCATTCACAGACGTAGCACTAATCAACAACAACTGTTTAATACCATCATCATTATTCACCAGTACGAAATTTATCACATGCGCTTTAAGGGGTAAAATAGCATAATTTTATACATGTACAAAACAGTGTTACTTTTGTACGCGTTTCTTGCGAGTACATAATCCTCTTACAAAAAATATTAATTATCTCAGCCAGTTTTCCCATAATGTCACTGCAAAGTCAATATTTGCATGTTAATTGTTCATGCACCCCTCGAAAATCCATCAATATAATGAAATGAAGCAACGAAATAATCCTCAGAGGAAGTTCATGTTAAGGGCTAGGACTTTAAGTATATAAAAACCCAATACAAAATAGTTTGATATTAAAAAAAATTCTAAAGCGTAGCAAAAGAACTTAAAATTTTAGAATTTAATGGATATTTATATATGTAGACCCCTATCCAGTGACATGTACTTTCACTGTGAATTATTTCCTTCCATTATGTTGATTGGTTCTTTGGGGGGTGTAGGCCTACGATCTAAGATACATGCAAATTTTGATTTTGAAATGTCATTATGGAAAAACTGGCCGAGTTATTTTTTTAAAATATAATATTGTACTCCCAAGAAATGTCTACATATCTAACTCTGTTTCATACGAATGTAAAATTGTGATATTTTTCCTTCTGGAACGCTCTTGATGTCTCGGGGTCCAAATTTATGCTATTTCAGTAAAATTTATTTTTTAAACCCTGGAAGGGAGCAGATATCGCAAAATTGTTGCATAGAAATGTTGGAAATTGTTTGTACTACGTAGCCAATTTTGTTTTTCCAAATTCAAGTTCTCATAATTTTGAATATTTATTAACTTTAAGAAATTTTAATTATTTTGATAATTAGCGAAAATTATAAAAACCTATGTTTCGAAAAGAATAGTCTACATAGATCTAACAATTTCCAACATATCTATGAAAATGTTTTGTGATATATGCTTCCTTTCGGGAAAAAAGCTAAATAGGAACTAGTGGACTAATGTTACCTTGCGGGGTCAAGGAAGTTTGCTGAATCACGTGACTAGGTTTTGTCGATGTGTTTCACAATATAGGTTATGAGTATATTAAGGACTGTCTATCCAGGTTGTAGCCAAGTAAGTAATACAGTAATGGTATTAAAGCATATCACTTTTAAATACATAAATTTTTAAAAAATAAAAATTATTTTTAAAACAAAAATAATTCTACGCAATATTTCAGGAAGACTACTGGTACAGTAAAATATTTGCCAATTTTTTCGTTAGTGCTTAATACATAAAAACGAAACTTAAAATTTACATTTCACCAAAAATTTATACTCAAACGTTTTTTACTTGTCGCAATGTACTCTGGGATATTTTACGTAAAACACTTTCTGTTTGTTAGAGTTATCATATTTACTGATGTATTATTAAATTAATTGTTTAATAATTGATAATCCATTAGATATCCGTCGTCGTAAGCTTTGTAAGCTGAGTATTTAAGGGTCCTGCCTGCCTGAGAGTTGTGGCGAGAGCAAGTAGGCCTATACAATTTACGTGTTACATTGTATCCTTCGGTGCTGAGACATTTTAAACATACATTTCGGACGGAAAACATTTTCTGCATTGACAACAGAATAATGTTGCTACAGGATTAAATATGTAGGAAACAATTTATGAGATGATGTTTTCGAGTGTTTACTGATAGCAAAAATACTATTATTTTTCATAGTTTCAGCGTATTTAAAGAGCACCCTGCTGATACTGTAGAAATTTTGTTCTCACTGTTTTGAACAAAACAGACAATGGTAGCACAAATCGTTACCTTAGTTGTAAGATCTCGTAACTGTTTTTTTTATTGGACATTTCAGCCATTATAACCATATTAATAAAGTATTGTCGAAGTAATATTGCTTATAAGTTAATATAAGAATTTCATTTATAATTATGTTACACAAAACTGTGCATTTTTCTTAGTGTAGGGGAAATTGTATAGTTTTATTTCTACACCTTTCGGAATTGATGCGAAATGGAGTTACGATGTTTTACAACTATGGGCACAGTCTACGCCAATTTTCAACGTCATATTTTTATATTTGTACCGGTTTTTTCTTATTTTAAACATAAATTGTGACAATATATATATATATATATAAATTCAAAAAAGCTGAAACTTGAAATAAAAATTTTTATTAATCTACTTTTTTTTTAAATACAAAAAATTTTTATTTTGGTGTTTTACGTAATATACCTAGTAGCCTACAGCATCGGTTTTAACTGAATATTTCAGTTCCGTATGTCAGTTAGTTTTAGTGTATTTAAAACGGCAACAGGCGCAATTTGACTTTCACGAGCCATTGCACAAAAACAGCGAGGCATAAAAAATTTTATAAGAGCAAAATTTATTCACAATTTATTTCTAAAATAAGAAAAAAATATTGGTACAAATATAAAAATTAAAATATGACAATGAAAATTGGTGTGCATCGTGCACTTAAGGTGACTAATGTATATTCGACCGGAACTGAGCCAAACCGAATATTATTTAGCATGGATATCCATATACTTGCTCGCATTGGAGTTTCAAATTAGGCAGTGCCCTTAAATATATTAAATTTTCCTGCAAGAATGTATCAACATACAAATATATGCGTAAAAATTTAAATACTGCGTACGATATGAAAATGTATTTTAGATGTACACTGGAGACATTATGAAGCAAGATTTCAACTCAGCCGCCATTAAACTTGGGAATATTGCATGAAATTTTCTTGGTTCGTATACTGTCGTCATATGTCTACGTTTCTATCTGTTCAGATATGAGTAATGTTTTATATAAACAAGTTAAGAAAAGATTATTTTGTAATTTTTTTAAACTTTGTCCATTATCTTGCCGAGGAAATTATGCATCCACAATTATGGTACGTGCAAAAACACATTCTTCAAGACAATTATCAATTAACAAAAAGTGTGTATTAGATACTGAAAAAAATAATAGGTACTTACATAATAAAAATTGCTTGATCATAAATAAACGTCTTCGACGACCGCCCAAAAGAGAATTCTGCTACAAAAAATTAAGGATATAACTACGTTACAGATGATATCATTCCGGATGGCACGTATGTTGCCAGAAAAGTAGGTTGTCTTGACTAACAAACGGAGCTTGCAATATGTGTCTGTGGAGTTAGGCTAGTAAATTGTGCATGTTAATTTGTGTTATGCGGATATTAACGGGATATTTATTTTTTTTTTTATTATTGTGCAAGGGTAACGGAAAATGTCATCCTTATTTACGTTTTACTGGGTTAATTTTCTAAATCCTTCCAATTCTCTCCACAAATAGGCAAACATCCTCCAAGTACACCAAGACTTGTAAAGTGTAAAGTCCTGTTTACTTAACGTGGCTTACAACGTCTGCGTAAAAGAGTTACAGTTATTAACTGTACATCCGTATAAAGAATGTTAATCGCCGCAAGTAACGTCACAGAAGACGTCAGCGTTTTGTACCTGGTTCAAAACCGGTAACGCGATTTACAGTTACGTTTTCTGTAACGTGGCCGCAAAGTGTAAAATTACAAACCAACATAACTTTAACTTTAAAGTGCCTAAGTGAGCAACGTAGAAAATATTCTGTAGGTCTGCTATAAATATTAAGGTACATTTATGTGTAACTTATCGAAACACAACTTCTGTTGAGGCAACGAGTACATAAATATTATTCGCTTAGTAGCTGCTAAAATGGTGGTACGATACGGTTACATGTAGAGTGAAATCATGTGACTTTGATGTGACATTTTAGTTACGTACAGATTTAAAGTATAGTTTTCAAATTACGGATATATGATTACAATTTATAGTAATGAATTAATTATATGTAACTACTAATTGAAACTGTTTCAACAACCTGCTGTTTTCTCACTTTTTTATCAGTCAGCATTGCCAAAACAACAGATTCGCCAGTGAAAAAAAATATGCAACACATTGAAACAGAATATTCCACTAACTGTACTTTGGAGTGTGTGTAGTTTCCCTACCAACACAACCGCAAGCTTCATATCCTTAATAAGTTACGCTGTAAAAAATGTTAGTAATATTACTCATCATGTGTATGGCAATATTCCCCAACCTTGAGAGGGAAATCTGATTTCCGAATATGTGTGGAAATTTCCGCAAGGTAGTCTATTCGCTACACAAACCACTCGGACGTTTCGCTCGCACGTTATGTCAAATTGTCCTAGGGGTCTTGCGCCGATATGTAATGAAAAATTACATTACCAGTTGAGTAACTTTCCGTGACACGTGTTGAGTAATTTTCCCTCACATGTAGAGGTAATTAGCTTCCATTACATGTAGAGTAAATTTACCCCAACTTTTTTTACAGTGTAGAACAGAGACGTTACAGCTTACTGTACAGAAGCTTAACACCAGTGTTGTTCTTGAACTTAAAGCAACGGGAATTATGTTAATTACCAGAAGTTTGACAGATGGACAAACAGTCGGCGCAGAGGAACCTTTCAAATACCGAACTGAAGTAGTAAGGAAATGTTTCAAGGATGACTTCTCCAGTCATACGCTGTCAAAATGTGTTTTGTACTTTAACAAAACGTTTTATAACATTGCAAATAACTGTTGGTAATATTTGTAAGCAATTTATTGGTAATATAAAAAATATCAAAATTATTTTTCTCCCTTTGAAATCATTTCTATGCGTATGCGACCAATTTTTTTCTGTTATTTTTATCTATTAGAGTAGTGTCAATGAAATACATATATTTTAGACAGTAAAGATTCAATATTTATAGGAAGTATGACAGTTCAGCAAAATTCGTATTGTTTACATCGAACTTTAGTTCTTAATAGGCATTAAAAATATCACGAATTGTTTACAAGTTAACACTTGTAAAATTTAAAAACAGTTTCGTTCCTGGTCGTGTGTGGTCCACTTCCAGCTAAGCGAAGGCCAATCTAAAGTTTACGTTTCCAAAGATTTCTTTTTCATATATAGTATATCATTGAGTAGCTTTTTAACCATGAATTTTTCGTTAGCAAGACACTTTGATGTTAACCAAATACCGTCCTTCCAACATACTAAAACGCCTGTATCTGTTTATGCAGGCTGTTGACTAACTCGTGGTTCAAGTTCTTAAAATGACTGTAGGTTCTGGGTTCCCATGACTAGACAGTCAGTAAAATATCAGAAATGATAGACAGTCTACTACTCCGATATCATAAAAATCACTTTGTGTTAATCAAAGATAACGGCTAAACGTTAAAAGGGTGATTCAAGTTATGTATTATATTTTGAAAGTGGTGATAACTGCGCACATTTAAATTTTTGAAGATATTCTAAGTAGCATAATGTTAATTTAAAATGTTTATTAATGTTTTAGTTAACCTCCCTAAAACTTATTTTTTACGACAACTACAAAAAACGAATGCACTAAAGTTAAGGTGGTTCTTATATGTGATAGCTAATGAGATTTTTGTACTAATACCGTCATGAGGTATACAAAATCAAATTTTAAATTATTTTCCCATAGAGATTGTAAGATAACTATGAAGTAAGTTTGTCAGAAAAATGAAAGATTTCGTTACAAAACATCGTTTCACTCGAAGCACCTGCTTATTGGTCAAATAATTCATATGCGTACCTTAAGTCATTAAGACAATCTTTTATTTTCATTCTCTTCCTCACTGATTATATGACATAAATCACACGTCCTATAGCGGATGTTCTAAATGTAAGCTGAACTTCTAATATCTTCACAAACGCCTCACGAATGCAGTTGCAGCTACAATCATTTGGGGTAACTTTGTACCGGCCAGGGCAACTTTGTACCACCAGCCTTGCATAACTGCAAATGAAGTATTTCAGAAATTAATAATGCGGTTGTATTCTAGATGAATAAATTGGTTAACCTTAAATTTCGTAAAGAAGTGAATGCCACAAAGCTACTATATAAAAGAAAATCCCTGGTACAGTATATAACTCCAAAATGGTTCAAAGTTACCCCTAATGACTATCAATTTTGTTTTCAGGACATGTAACTTTGAACACCCGCCTTGTGCAGTTTTACATCTCTTCTGTTTTTTACGCACTTATTCCTTTAAATATGTGCGTGTAGAAGAATGACATATACACACCTGTTGGTTCAAAATTCTGGCATGTAACGCCCATCGATAACGTTGAAAAAATTTTTTTTTAAATTAATTATATGGTGGCAACACTGTGTTCAAGGTGTAGGTACTGAGAATAGGCAGATAAACTACGAGGATCCGTTTGATTATTTCAGCTTTTTTTTAACACATGCTTTTCCTATCGCCTGTCACACTTATTTACAAAATTATAAAGATTCCATTGCGTAACAATTAATTTACCCCCATTCTACCTAGTTACCTTCTCGACCATTACACGTAACCTTCGCGTAATCAGTACATAAACTCCGTGTATTATAGCTATATGATTCCCAAAAAAATCTGTTTGTTTTTAGATAGGCCTACTCAAACATATTTGGATGTTTGGTGATGGAATTTTCGAACACTCGGTGTGAATGCGACGATGTTGAATTCAGGAATTTTTTTTTGTCCTTTCAGCTACAGTTTTAAAGCTGTGCTACTAATCTATATTGGCAACTTCCTTGACTAGCTATCTCTATTCATTCCGCAAAGTGGCTTAAATTTGCATGTGAGATAAAAACATTTTCTGAAACGCGAAACCACTTTGGACCCGAACACGTTTCCTTAAAGAAACAAACATGATTAACTTTATTTATCTTTTCAAAATATTGGTTTATGCGTAGTTTATTAGATACATTAAATAGTTCTGTTTCGCTGAACCACAACAGCGTTTTCCCCTATATCAGATTGGCTAAACAAGTTTTTTTCGGGCAGGCGGAATTTCTCTTATCTCATTTGAAACATTTTCATCCTACTAAGTGTCTAACATAATGGGGAATCTATGTCGTCCACAGCAATGTTTATGTAAAGTGGTCTTATGCGACATGTCGATGTAGCGCTGGAAATAAATTCCGAGACGGGAAAGTAAACGAGTTAAACCACTGCGTGTTTGGGGAGGGAAATAACTGTTCCGTATTCAATGCAAAAGAATGTCTAATACAGCCGTAGACGATGTATGATACGAAAAGTGACAAAGTATCTACAGTCGGTGGAATCCGAAACTGACTTTTTTATCCATCCCGTTAGAGATCAAATTATCAAATTTTTAACAAAAAATCACACTTCTGCTTACAAATACTAACCAAAATATGTTTACGTCTATGTCCTTAAGTTTTTACTGATTTTGTTATAATTATTTTTTAAGCATAAACGAGAACGGATATCAAAACTCTGCCTGTCAGTTTTGTTTAAAATTGATTTATTTTTTGCCATGATTGCTACATTTTTCAAAGCAAGAAATTATAAGGTTTTGGCTAAAAAGTCAATTAGCCAGAATTTCGTTGGTTACATAATTAGCTGGAACATAGTAGCCTACTCACTGCCTTCAAAAAATCAGGTAACATGGAGAAGACGATTTTAAACAAAACTGCCATACAAATTTTTTATAGCTGCTCTCGTTTAGGCGTAAAATTTAATATCGCTAAGAAAAGTAGAAATTGGAGCGCATGGCTTAAAACCATTTCAGTAAACGAAAGAAAAATTTTTATTAAAGGGTGTTTAAAACACATACTTGACGCGAACTCTTATTCGTAACATTGTCTCTTGGAGCTTTACAATGGTATTGTGCATACAGAAAAAATCGACAGTAACTAATCAAGAAATACTAACAATTTAATGGATGACTTGAAGTACACGTACGTCCCTGACGTCACTGCAGGGGAAAAGTACTGTGGGAAACAAAGCTTGTTTACAAACATGCTGATTTGTTAGTTGGTAATCGCAGAAAGCAAAAATGTTGTGCATTCATAGATTTGCACGCAAGGGTAAAAAATATTAGTTTCAATTTCATGGTTAAGATACGCAAATACATAAGATTGATGTTTACCTGAAAAAACGGCAAATTCCAAACAAATAATAAATTTTCTTGACGTACATCTCATCCGGGACATTTGACGCCAAACAGTTAAATGAAGGTTATGTTCGGCTGCTGTATCCATGGAGATAGGAATTGTATCCCACACCTGACTGAAGCTCCGCCTTTTTTCAAGTCGTTCATTAGGTTCGCCGACTTTCGTGGCCAGCGTCTTGAAGATGTTAGCTTTTTGGTTTCAGCCGCGTAGCAGTTGCTTCTCCTGACGTTTCGGCATTGCAGTTGCAATCTTCAAGTTGGCAGAAAAACTCAGCTACTGAGGCTTAGTGGCACATAGGTCCCACTAAGCTTCAGTAGCTGAGTTCTCCTGCCAACCTGAAGTGTGAGTGAGAGATTTTGGTCAACGCTGGTGAGGAGTGACATGAGGTGAGTATGGAACAGCGCCGGAATGAAGGGGTGCCGCCAAATAGCGGCATCGTCCGGCACGATTCCCACATGTGAAAATCCGGAGACCGACCCCGACGGGAATCGAACGCGGATCGTCTTGGTGGGAGACAAATGGTGTGACCATTCCGCCACCGCGGCCCCGCCAACATGTAGACGGGAAACGCAATGTGAGCTGAAACTTCAGGAGAAGCAACGACCTCACGGCTGAAACCAAAAGCTGGAATCTTACTAACGATTTATATTTTAGACAAAACTTCAATTTTCCACTCTACTATAAGATATGGTATTGTAGACAAGAGGTCCTTGTAACCTTTCCGCCTCACGAATATCATTCCTTAAAGACTAATATTTAAGTTGAAACCAAAATTTTTGGTATGTCAGTAGCCTACCTGTTAAAAGATAATGACACATAGGGGTGGGCAGAAAAAGGAGCGAAACCGCATAAGCGCGTTCATAGTGAAACTTACCAACCCGCAAAGCTATCATAGAAGACCTAGAACTAATACCAGTCGACGTGGAATATTTGAATTCGACCTGTCTGCAATGCCGTTTTAATCAAGTATTATTTATTTCAGTCCAACGTAATTTCAATATACGAAACGATTGCCAAGTCTATCCTCAGTCAGTTTTTTGTTGAAAAAAGTACAGTGTTTACACACGGTCCTAAGTCAAGATCCAGAAACAAGGAATGAACATAGCATAACGTAATATAATTTATGCATTCCCAGCTCTTAGAAGGGCGTCGTTATTTTAAAAATTCTGATTGAAAAATAAAATTGTGACGATTAAAAAAACATTAACAAGTAAAAGGCCAGCCGTAACATAAATCATAAACACATTTTCTTATCGTGCTCTAAATGGACAGCTTAATAGCCACAACCAGCTTTAATGGCTTTTACTGTATTAATTACCTCTATACTGTATCAGGTGAAACTTGAATACAAATTAGTATTAGAGGTATTTTTCTGTAATGCAATAATTTTTTTGAACACACCATCAGCGTAAAAATAATTTAACCGCCTTGAAATGAATTTTGCTAAAGTTATGTGCTTGTCAATAAGTTGAAGTTAAGTTAAATCCTCGTATAGCACATGGAGAGTTACATTTCAAGTCATATATGGGTATGTTCTGTTTCAAACGTAATTTGCAAACGCATTTCCTATATCTAGACCGGGAAATAAATTGGCAAGTTACGGTCGAAACCGAACAGACCCACAGATGTCTTGAAACTAAACTGTACGTGTGCTATGCGGGGACTTCTTTAAATATCTTCGTCTTACTGCCCAAACATATAGCTTTTGCAGAATTCTTTCTAGACAGTTAAATAATTTTTATGCTACTGATGTGTTCAAATAATTAAACTACTATAGCTTGTTTTAAAAAAATTCACCACTCTTATTAGAAACGTGTGTTGAGGGTGTCTCAAAATGGCTTAATACAGATTATTTTTCAGACTATCTAAAAAAAATACCAAGCTGACTCGTACAACCTACATAGAAAAAAAAATTCTTTTGAATTTACTTCATACGGTCCCCAAATACGGTAACCCCTTAAAAGTCAATTAAAAAACACGTCTAAACGTCAGTGTAACAGCTTCAGCAACACAGAAATTAATGCTGCGTAAGTCTACGTGTAGATTCCACAATATGTTGACTTCTAAACTACAACATATCAATAGAGATTAAGCATGTGGCTTTTGTCTTATATCGAAGAACCATGCCGGCATTCACCTGAAGTTATTTCTTCCGACAATTTACAACCAAATAACGATGACCGGGCTGTGAATGGAATCTGTATCCTTACGAATGAGAGTCCGGTTGTTTTATCACTACGGCACGTATATATGTCATGTTCGGGTAACCGAAGATCATTGCTAATGGATTCCAACCCACTACTAGCAGTATTTTAAAAAGGTTAATAATAATAATAAAGTAAAAAAGTCGTTTTTGCTAAAACGATATTATCTTATGATTACAGATGATGGTTTATCGCTAGGGACAGAAAAAATTCGCGAATTCAATGACCTACCGGCTAGAATCAATTATCCTATGCATACTCAAGCCCTGACCATTTGTCAGTTAGCTGCTACTCGGTGGAACAACAGACAATGAACGAATATACGTGGCTTGAGTAAGCATAGAACAGTTCTAGCCTACAGGTCATAGAATTCGCGACATTTTCTCGTTCCTGTGTATAGCGAAAATGTTTTTGTGCCAACATACCCTGCAAAATGCTGTAGTTTCTTACAATATATCTGATTCGGTGATATACTTCTTCCACAACGTAACTGTCTGCAGACCAATAACAGGCATCAAATATTACAATATCGGGATTCTTATTGGCTCAGTGAAATAGGGCAACAACCCCAAGTACAAGCTAAAGCTAGTACCCTTCTGGTAAGTTAAACGTGTGTTGAAATCCAGCAGACAGTCAATTTTTCTCTCGATATAAACACAATCTCTACTTATGAGTAGACGTACGTCAATTTCGCGGATTCATCTGGCAGCAGCCTAGACTTGTCAGTCCTATACACCCACTGGCCACAATCGATTATTAGAGATGATGGTATATCGCGAAAATGTTTTGTGCCAACATAGCCTTGAAAACACTGACACAACGTAGCTGTCTATAGACCAATAACGTGCATCAAATATTAAAATAGCGGTATTCTTATTGGCTTAGTCAAATAGGGCAGTAGCTTTGCGTACAAGGAAAAGCCAGTAATCTTTTGATAAGCTGAACGTACGTTGAAGCCTAGGAAATAGTCAAGTTTTCCCGCGATAAACCGTCATCTGTATCGATTATCTACTGGCTTATAACCGTACAAGCAGGTAGCAAGCGATAGCACTTCGCATTATTTCCTTATTTACTACTGGCTTGCAGTAGTCAAACGCGTTTCGTAACAGCCGCCAGCAAGTCACAGATATGACAATGAAGTATACATAATTGGCGTTCAACCTGACCTGGAATGTATCTGCGAAATTTACGTACCTCTACTTATGAGTAATCATAGTGTAAATAAACGGAAAATTTTATCACAATCAAAGAGTAACAGTTTTTTTTATTATTCATTTTAGCAACATTGTTTTTGTCTTTTTTTGTATCGTGCGGCTGGATAGTAAGCTAGTATGATCTACCTCAGGAATTTTTTGCCCCACTAAACTGACCCACTCGACGGGACGTAAAACCAGACCCTAATGGCAGCCTGTCATGCACGGTTCGTCGTTCGTAGAACATGACGTATTACAGCTCCACTTTCTTACATGCGCATGTTTGAATTTAGAACGAAGACGGGACAGCAGAGTGCTAGATACATCGAGGCCGCGTCAAACGGATTACATGACGTGCGAACGCTAGATCCGTTTGCATTTGTTTATAAAACGCGATTAACCATAGAGTTAAACAGGTCACTTGCTTTGGCATGATGCTTATCGCTTCCACAGCCACTTAATCATAATATCAAGGTAGGTCTGACACACTGCTATTTCTCCTTATCTTATTAAAAAAATGTATCCGTTACCGATAATTGAAAATTGTGGCAGTTAATTTTAGAATACTAAAATGTATCTATATAAGATCAAGTACAAATTCTTGTTTGAAAAGTTTTGCTAAACAAATTCTGTAAATCGATTTAAAATATGCAACTGAAAATTATTTTGTTCTGCTTCACTTACATAGCTGAACTCTGATTACTCAGCGATTTACTTATATTAATTTGATCCAAGATTAAGCTCTTTGAGGTGAGGTGACAGGGTTTTACGGTCATTTACTAACAAGATCTTAAAAGCCAATGAGGATAAAGTGAGATGAAAGAACAACATACAACATCTAGGTCCGGGACAGGATTCGAACCAAGGACCTCTCGCACCGTAGACCTGCTCCTTGCCAACTACGTTACGGAAGCCGGCTATTCAGCTGTTTGAATTCACAGATTTGATAGCCTATATTACCAACATGGAAAACAAAAAAAAATTAAACAAATAATAATATCGATTTTTTACTTAAAAATTTAGAAGCGGTAGCGGTATTTAATTTGGAGACAGGCTAAAAAAAACTTACATTTCCGGGTAACGTATTTTTATGTTGTTAGGGATTACAATCACGTCTTTACCCTGACTGAAAATTCTGTAAATGCACATACTGAAAATTTTCATAAATACAACATAATTTATGTTTCGAAAGTGCCTTCTGTACTTTGTATTTATGGGATAATACCGTTAAACCAGTTCATGAACACTTAACACGCGATTATCTGCGAAGATTTAGAAATTGGTTACTAAGAATTTTGTCGATATAATAATTAAGTACAATTTCGTAAGTACAATATTGTACACGATTTCCTCCTCCACCTTGATTATAAGTCTCGTGGTCTAACTGCCAGGTGTATTCACACTATGTACAATGTTGTAACTGATACAAATTCTATGTAGAATCCTGGTACTTGAATTGCTTGTTTGACTAGTACACTAATCTGAGACATTATTTTATCGTGTCTAGCTAACCGTTTTCGAACGACAGCTTCTCTTGTGCCCGAGTTTAGAAGCAACACCATGAGTTGCGAACTAAATAAAATATACATTCTGATAACCGTTATTTATACCGTTACAGTAGCAGCTATCTGGATCTGTGCCCACTAGATCGTAAAATTTTTTTAACAGCTGCCACTCGGTTGGGAATGTGGAACTCTAAATGACAGTTCAGGAGACGATTCCTGTTTCAGGCGACGAAAATATGACGACCATTAGTATTTTATACGCCACAACACGTGAAATGAAAGAGCTAACAAGTGTTAAGCAAAAAAATCTATCTTTCCATCTAAAAATGCATCCTGTTAAAATTTCTTATGAATATAAATGGCGTGGTGCCTAAATTAACGCCAAAAACATTTATCGATGACGAACAGGTGTCTAGTATAATAATACTTAATTGATATAAAATCCATTTCTTTCATATATACATATTTTTTAAAGGAGTTTTAATGTCGTAAAGTAAATGTATATTCACAATAATAGGAACATTAAAATTGGTCATGGTCTTATTAAAACTTATATTCGAGATAAAAAAAATCCTTTCTTTGGAGGATTAAGGTTGAAAAGCGAAATTAAAAACACGGGGAAATCAAAACTTTCGTGGTACTATCCTTGATGTATTATATCTTTGAACAGTGACATCGTCCAGCACGATACACAATGCAGAAATCCGGGCATAAAATCCTTATTCTTAGGTAAACGACAATGTCATACCAAAGTCCTATGGAAGAAATGTAAAATAATCGACACTAATATTGACACACTTATTGTAACTATTCTATTCATGAACGTTAACACTAATATGTGAAACGACAAACAAAATAGAATAAAGTAACGCAATTATTATTTAGCAATAAAGGTATACAGGGAATTAAAAATTAAATCTTCACATTGCACATTGAAATATAATTATGTAATATTAAGCAGTAGACGTTCATTAACATTATAAAAGCCCTCGTAATTATCAAACCATCTGTATTGTGTAACTGACAGTGTTATGGAACCCGCAAAACAATGTTTTAAGTATATTTATTCCACATTAACGATATTAACATAATACTTTTAACAAAACCATCACATACTATGTATAGACACTGACTATTTTATAGACATTTGCGAAGTTTAGATCTAATTGATATCATTCATGTTGCATGTGTTGTATATATAATTACCTTATCGAACATGCAGTGTATGTATCGCGATCTATTATCGATAAGTGAATAAACAGTACATAACAGCCCTAGTTGGGCGTACATGACTTTACTTACTTTCGACACTATATCAGAAAACAATACGAACACTCGCTAGACCAGTCACCAATTTAACTCTCGTCACACTGCAGCAGCGCACGCTGGTCAGTAGATTGTACACCCCTTACTGCTTATACTAGTATCACGCGCTCTTGTTTACAAACTACAACTCTCACTTCTCGGCGAATGAACTGTAGTCATATTGCAACAAACATTCAAACATCTCGTATTTATGGATAACTACCTTTGACGCTAATTATTTTTGCGCCAATGTGAAACTACGTAGCATGATCTTATGTATCACTAGGTGTGTTGGAACTAACGACAAAAACTACCACGTTAGCTAAGACGGGGTGAGATAATCACTACATTTTGTATACACTCAGACACAATTAAAGGTTGTTAACGTCCTGCTACAGACCACGAGGAAAGTACTCAAAATCTGTTGCGTAATTTAATCTTAATTTTATTATTCTCAAAAGTTGCCTTCCATTGAGGCGATCCGGATTCGTTTGCCGGTCGGTGTCGGAATTTTTCGCGCGGAAATCGTGCCGGACGATGACGTTAGTCGGCTAGTTTTCTCGAGGATCTCCCGTTTTCCCTCCCTTATATTCAGACGCTGCTCCATACCCACCACATGTCACCCCTCACCTGCGCTAAGGACCTAGATGTTAAGCACTGACCCAAAATCTCACACTCACTCCTTCATACTCATATCTTGAGTTTTAACATAAAAATGTTGGGTGTTGATAAAACAAAGAATGTATTGTATATCTCCATCCATCTAACTGTAGACATTGTCTACACTGTTTACTTATTTAGACACGTACAAAATTCACCTCCAAAGACGGTTTACAGTTTGCCGTGTCTAACATATTCTTATAGTTATCTTCACACCTGTAAGGAAAAATTCTAAATATAGCATAATATAATAAGTAAAACAATACAATAGAAAAGTCGGTACGTAATACAATAAATAGACAGTGAAATACGATATAATTTAGTGACTAACGTATAAATAAGAACACATCGATAAATTTTGAATGAAGCACTGTATTGTAGCACATGCACTACATGTAGTACTCAATGAAATACTGTCTATAGGATGGGTTGTAAGCATAATATCATTGGGGTTTACTGATCCCTTTGTTATTTATAGCACACGTATCACGAAGACAGAAGTCCCGAAAATTATTCTCCTCTCTCCCCTTACTTTATTGCATATTTACGTCATCGCTTTACAGATCAAGAGAATGTAGCGGCCACGCTGTGTTCTAGAATCCACCATGTCCACGGCGCACCAAGGGCGAGAATCCTCTCCGGCAGCTCAGAGAGTTCGACCTTGAGCGGGAGTTTCATCATACACGTATCCTCCTCTGAGAAGTCTCTCGAAAACAGGGGAAGGCCATTGCTAGCAATTAATATTCCTGTACCTCTCCCGTGCCAGATCATGAGACAATGCCATCATAAAGTTAAAAATTAATAAAAAAAACCTGTACCTAATGTTGGTTCTCGTTCAACTCAGGCTTTATGACACCTCCGTGAGACGTTCGCCTTGACCCTCCCGTGTAATATTCATGGTGTTTAAGTATTTCGTGAACAAGAAAAAATTGTATTTTACAACGGGTGAAATGACGGGAAAATTTGTTCCGACTAAAATATATTGCCAAAAAGTGACCAAAAATATTCGTTACCATTAAAAAAAAACACTGAAAAAAGGAACAGAAAGGGTTTATTTCCAAAGTTATCACTGAAAGGTTGTCACCCTTAATGTAATTGACGGTTTCATGGCTTTTTTTTTTCGTTACAATTTGGATCTAAAGAGTATTATTAGCATTAAAAAAATCGTAGTTTGTTGAACACTGACATTTTCTTGTGGAAATACTATTTGAAAATTCGAATTTCGTGTGCTGATATCTTTCTTACTTGTTGAAGTAGGCTATAAGTTGCAATACATAACTGTTACTACTTTCTGCAAGGGTTCAACTATACAGAAATATTTCGGGTGAGCTCCGAACTTGTGTGGTACTGCCATGGTTAATTACTTTTGATGAGCGAGGTTTGATTGAGGAGAAAAATGTTCTTCGCAATATAAAACTGTAATTTACAACTAACTTTCGCGTAAGTAAGTCGTAAACTGTGTGCATGTGTGTGCCAATATACATAAACACACACACATACAGATATATATATAAGCCTATACCGGAAGCATCTAAAACATTAAATCATGGCGACAAACTTTAATTGGTTAGTCCTGAGCTGTAAAAAAAAATATGTGACAGAAACAATTTGCTTTTGTTACCAAACATAATACAAATTAAATGGCCGCAAAATTGTAAAAATTTGTCTCTCTTTATTTACGGACAGTCTTAAAAATTTTAATTTCACACAGAAGAACTATTTTGCTTACCAATATTTTAATCGTTACGTATGTGACAGTATTTAAATAAAAAATTGGTGAACATTTAATATTTGTAGCCGAACATGTAGAATATCAATGTAATTGCTTAATTGGTCGTGAACATTAAACATATTTTTTTATTCGTGTAGTACTGTTATACAGAACAAGCGCGAAAAAGTAAATAGGTTCAAATAAAAATGAAGAGCAGATATTCAAAAACAAACATGTCTAAATATAAAAAAATGAGTTGAACACCCATTATAAATAACCCAGTTGAGCTATACACGAGTATAAACTCAGATCCAAATACACTAAATTAATGGTTGTTGAAAAATTCAAGAGTCTACTTAGTAAATAACTATTAAAATATTTGCGTTTATTTTACAACTTGATAAGGTGGACACGTCAGGTTTTGAAAGTTCGCCCTTCAAATAACTAAGTAAGACCTTTAAAAAAAGGGCTAAATTGGTCGTAAAAAAGACTATAGTATACGGATTTCGTAATTCCATCCGTAAATCGTTGTAGCGTTTCTTGCCACGCCTACTCAATGTACCTGGCAGCCGCTAGGGTTTATGAGGGGAGGGGGGAGCAAGTGGGTGGAGTGGTTGAGGGAGATATAGGCTGCGTGAAAGAGAAATGCTCTTGTTTCGTTACCCGGAAGAGATGGGCAGTTTCTTAATTGGGTTTGAGAGGCGCTGCGTGGGATCAGCGGGGGTCGCCCGATGCGTCGAGCCACGGTTGGGACCTCTTTTATCTCAGACAGCATCTCAGTCCGACTGTCCCTCTTCGTTAGCGTGATGAACAAGGGTTACCTACAGTCCGTCTGCTGACTGGTCCGTCATCGGCCCGGCCATCTGCGACCATTAATAGTGCCTATCTCTTCTACCCTCCCCCATTCATTAAACAGGACTCTGCGATGGTGCCCGCCATCTACGAGTGTTTTGGCGACGACCGACGGTGTGCCCTGCTGCTGATTATGCGAGGGGTGTGTGGGTGGTTTACCTTTCCCCTACCACCTTCCTCGCCACTTTCTAGCTCCAGGCCGGGAGCCGCAGTGGCCGAGAGGTCAGACCTCTCGCCTCCCACCAAGGTGATCTGGGTTCGACTCCCGGCGGGGTCGGTTCCCTGGATTTTCGCATGAGGGAATCGTGCCGGACGATGCCGCTGGTCGGTGGGTTTTCTCGGGGATCTCCCATTTCCCCCGTCCATTCATTCCGGTGCTGCTCCGTACTCACATCATATCATCCCTCACCAGCGCTTAAGACCTCGCTGTTAAGAGAAGCCCTCAACTGGCGCATTGACGGCGTTGCAGCGTGTCACGCGTATTCTTTTTTTACGAGAAACCGCTTAAGTTATTCATATTATGTTTACCTACGAAAAGAACAGACACTTGAAACCATGTTTCTATTTTTTCAAAAATGCGGCACGCTTGTTAGAAACATGATATACGGGCCTCTCAAAATGGCTAAAAACGGTTTTTTTTAGACTGTTGTAACTCCGAAAATATTACCTGAATTCGTAAAGTGCAAAATGAGAGGCATTCGTTGGTCTTTACTTCATACTATTCACAAATAAAATATTGGGGCCACCGCTTAAAGTCCCATAGTAAAAAGACTACAACGGAAACCTTGCACGCCAGTTTGGCGCTGCGAATAGAGGCGATATGCTTCTCGTCAAGCGTGGGACACTGTCTCTTATCGCTACGCTGTTCTCACGCGTAAAAGGTGGAAATTTGACACCGCGAAAAACTCTTAAGCACTGACCAAAATCTCTCACTCACTCGCTCACTCGTTTCCGAAGAAACTCTTCAAACGCCCTTGTGAGATCTATTCGTTGAGGTTAATGACAAAAAGAATTTGGCCATAGTCACACTAGAGGTTTTAAACATATTTAATTAAACACGTTCGACAGCCATGTTAGATCGCGTTTAAAGTTAAACAGGCATGCGAGGTTACACGCCTAAAACCGAATAAAATTGATGAAATTTCTATGCATTCCATGTACGTTTAATTTAGTAACACATTTTAAAATGTATTTTATGGATTTCAATATTTATGAATCGTTTGTTAGATGTATGCACTCAATAATGCTGTACGGTAATTAAAAATAAGTAAATTAGCCTTTTCAAATTTAAGTTTGTACGTTATATTACGTAAGGTATGCAAAATGAAATCTGAAGTAATCTTCTGCGTAAATTGACAAATAACAATGAAATAATTGTCACATAAATAAAAAAGTCCTTTACATAACAATTTTTCACTCTACGATGTTACCAACTTTTCACTCTACGATGTTACTGATAGGTAGGGCCCGGTAGTTTTCGCGAAAAGATTTTTGCAGCACTTTGTTTCAGTGCCTTACGTGCGCACCTGCATCTTGGCTTTGTGGTCAGTGATTGGATGCCGTAACGCCCAGCGTGTGGAGGTTAAACCCGCAAATCACAGACGTGATATGTAGCAGTTATCCGTGTACTGATTGGAACAGTCAAATGAATAACAACTCTGCACAAAAACACTCTGCCAATAGCCACGAAGTTGAGCTGCAGGTGTGCACGTAAGACACTGAAACAAAGTGGGGCAAAAATCTTTTCCCGAAAATTACCGGGCCCTACTGATAGGTAAAATCCGTAATACAAATTAACTCAAATCATTAAGTGAAGCTTTTTTTTTTTTATCTTTCTCTTTTTCCTTTATTATGCTACGAAAATGGTCTGTATTGGGTGTTCTAAAAGTATGTGAGAACTAATGAAATTCCTCACAATTGCCTCATGATTTCATGATGTGCCTTTAATTAAGTTACATCTTTACTATTGCCTCAGTATCTACCAGGAGGTGTTCAACGAGTCATGGACCAGATGTGAAAGTGGTACTATCTTACACTTGTTTGAATTCCAGCCTGTATCCAAAACAAAACGCAAATTTTCCAGGTCCCTAGTAATAAAATGAGATGATAACAGAATTAACTTCGCTTAGGCTACGGGAAAATTATAAATTCATATAAATTTCTTACCGAAAAACAAAATAATTTCAGCTTTAAATGTTTACCGTATTTGAATAAAAATTATAAAATAACTTATACTGCTAAGAAATATATAATATAGGGAGTAATTACAGATGAACCAACTGTGTTGTCGGAACAATGTAACCTTAAGCAGACAACCACATTGGCGACTCTGTAACATTCACCATGTAAAGTTTTAACTCATTTTCTGTTTTCTATGCGCTAATGCCCTTAAGAAACAAACGTTCTCAGTATGACCTCAGAGGAAGATGGTTATAGCGATGCCAGGTCGGAGTAGCACAGTATACAAATAACGGGACCTTCTCTTCCACCGCAGCCTTCCTGGAAATCAGACAATCCCAAGTGCCCTCGGACACCAAGAATGAAGCAAACCGGCCCTCCATCATATCCCAGACACTCGCTCTCAAGGACGAGAAAGCCGCACGTCCTCCGACATCTAGTACACTTTCTGCCCGCTGGTAAAACTTAGTAAACAGCAAAAAAAAAAAAAAAAAAAAAAACGTATTGCTTATACGCAAAATATTGTTAAAAGTGTAGTCACTAAATCTGATGACTAATTTTGCATTAAACATTACATTTTAATTTTATTTGCGTGATGAAATAAAATATTTATGTTTCTTAATTTTTGAAACTGCGATTGAAAATATTTAATATTTTTGCTTGGTCATATTTTTTTTACTGCACGAAATATTCGGACAGTTATATTAGACTTGTCATAAATGGATTTTTTTTTCTAAATTGCATCAACGAAGTAATAATGCGAGATAAATGTTAGAGTTATAAAACACTCAGCTCACCAATTTTTAGTAAAGTTCTTTCAATAAGGAAGTATTTATTGCAAAACACTATAAAAGATTTTTAAAAAATAATTATATTATTATAACAATTTTCAAATAGCAATTAGGGTATTAAGTATTCAAAATAACTAGTTGGCAAAATTTCTCATGTTGTAACTTTCTATCAAAAATTTCACGTCTATGAGCCAAACCCCACTTTTCAGGAAAATGGGCTCAACTCGAACATAAAGCTAAAACTTACATATTTTGTTAATTTGATACCGCTGATTACGAATATCGAGACGCGGACATCGAAATCGGTAGCTTTCCGTCTCAAAATGGCGTTCAAAGATGGCGGGTCAGCTATACGACCACTTTGGCTTTCAGTTGGTGTAACTTTTTATCTAGTAAACATTTTTATGTTCTGTAAACTTTATTTTGTTTGTCTTGAGTAGTTGAATCAGAAAGTGTATAGTTATTTAAAAATAAATGCTGTTATAGTATAAATATCTGCAGCAGAAAATCGATTAATCATTTTATTTTAGTTTACGATCACGTTACGACACTAATTTAAAAGAAGTTTGGGCCGTATTCAAAAAATA
>PNEQ01106982.1:6372-42054 GCA_003012365.1 Medauroidea extradentata | reverse complement strand
CAGGGTGAGTTTGTCAGGTGTCCGGTGTGATGCAACAGAATTCAATAACCTAGTAATTGGGGACATGTTAATTTAAATTCATCTTTTCAAAATTCAATATAAATATAGTCAAGGAATTTTAAAGTAGAGTCATTTGATTATTTTCCTGGCTTGTTTGGTTTCAAATTGACCACAGTAAAATTTTAATTATTTTTGTTGACATAACTTTTTTTGTATTTTGACCAATTTTTGAGTTTTGGCAATTTTAGCTTATTATTACATTTTCCCTGGTGAAGTGAGTAACTTCAGGTGTTGCAAGCTTCTCCAGGCTGTAGGATTTCTGGCGCCGACGTTGTGGTTGATCACTTGCTTAATGGAATTCTCTCCATGACGTAGGTTATTGACGCACGTAGGTCAGCCATCACAGGGGGTTGCTTAGGGTATTGCGCCGCGAAAGTAGTTCCGCTGTTGCGCACCTTTTGTCCCTAATTATTATATTTGTGTGGATAAAGAATTTTCTTTCAATGTAAGACCTATAAACGGAAATTTTGCAATCCTTTGTGATCTGTTTTAAGTGTAATTTTGCTGGTTTTGGGAAGTTTGAATACTGTTGTATCACTCCGCCGTGGTGCGCTATTTGTTACCATGTCCGTTGCCATGAAAGAACAGTTTGTGCTGGGCGCTGGCCCGAGGCGGAGGTGAGTGGTAGGGCAATTGGTGCCGGGCGCTGGCCCGAGGCGGAGGTGAGTGGTAGAGGAGTTGGTGCCGGACGCTGGCCCGAGGTGGTCGCGGTGTTGTAGAGCAGTTTGTCTTTCGGTCGCAACGAACAAGTGCTTCGTATTTATTTCGTTTGTTCGGGCATGGTAACGCCGGACATCTGACTATTTTCCCGTTTATTTGTGTGTTGACCAAACCGTCAGTTGTACAATATTCATGAAGCAAGCAAAAAAAATGTAAAAGATAAAATTAAAAAATAAACAAACAGTTGCCTTATTACGTGAGTCTAATTTGCAATACCATAATCATAGTTTCAGTCTCCATTTAAATAACTAAACTGAGCTATCCGGAGCACGTCATCCACATAACCTCAACGCCAAGTGACAACAATAACAATAGACCACAGCAACACGCAGTAGACGCAAAGGACGCGTCACAATATTTGTGATTTTTGAGTACAATGAGATAAAGTGAACGATCTTGTGTACTAAAATTGAATGTTGTGATCATGTAATTAATTCTCTTTCTGTCAGCTTCAAACCTGGCGAAAATTTATTTAGGTTAATACATGAAACTATAGTTCCTTCAATTCAATGAAAAGAATAATATTCTTGTTTTTATAAGTACAGTAGAATCCCTTGTTTACACCACTCGTTTTTACAGTTTCCCACATTTTAATCCTACATTTTATGATCCTACTTGTTGCTTTTACATTAAAAATTTCCATCTTTTTACACTTTCCTGCATTTTACAACAATTTTTCTAGATCCCTAGAGAAGTGTAAAAAAGGGGTTCCACTGTAGGTCCTCTTTTTATTATAAATACTGAAAATGGGCTTGAAACATGTTCTTTGCGGTAGTTTTGTCAAAGTAAAAGTGGGTACAGATTTTTGTACAGTCAAATGCTTTATATTACCTCAATTTGTATAGGTTAGCTTAATAATCAAAAGATTTACATAAATATTACAGTTAGGCTTACTGGGCGTAATGTTCATTAGACCTAGGTAGGTCTACATTTAAAAGTATGCATATTATAGGTGGATTTTAAATATTTTTAATCTACAACTTTTTCAATATAATATGTTGATAAACGTAACATAATGACGAGTTAATTTTAAAACAGAATTTTCAAATAAAACACTATTCCCAGCTATACGAATATCATACAAAATTCTTTAAGGAACCAAAACCCAAAGAAAGTATTTGAAAAAAGGTTAAGAACTGAGATTACATTTTCGTAGCTATATTAGTTGAATTTTTATTTTCCATTTTGTTCCATGAATGTTTTATGCCTTTTCTATTTTTTTTTTTACAAATAACTCTGAATTTTTAAATATATGGAACGAAATAAAAATGTGGAGAAACAAATCCCTTATATATAAAACCTATTCCTTACAAACAAAATTTGTACTTAAGTCACCAAGGGAGCAGACTTGATGAATTACTGCTTATATGTGTGAATAAGGAATACTTGATTATGAACACATGTGAAAAAAAACAGAACTTATTTTGTGACTGTGAATACATATTAAGCAGTACTTATTTGAAGTATACCTAATTCACGAAGCATTGCTTGAAGCCATCACAAGAAACAATACTTATTTCTGGCACTATGAATTGTAAATCATGCTTAAGCATGAATGTAAGTAGTACTACTTGTTTACAGTATTGCTTATATCACCACTATGAATTTCACCCTTAGATGACAATAAAGAAGAAAGTCCTTCTTCGGAGGCAGAATATCTTTGTTTACAGTTGTAACTACCACGATCTAAGGAAACAGCCACATCTGAAGACGAAAACTTCGAGAGTTTGTCGAACAAATTTGTTATCACAAAAATCTACACCTAGATCTATGAGCATGTTTTAACTGAAAGATGTTCTCTGAATTTATAAATGGTTTTCCCTTTAAGTCGAGCATTAAATACATTTGACAAAAAAATGTGACTTGGTAGTTTTATGCCTGCATGTTAATCGAACAGCTGCAATTATTTGCTCAAGAATGGTACCAGATTTCATCACTAACTGAAGAATTTACTCAGGCTGCTGACATAGATTCTGATTCAGGAAGTAAAATGTCAGTGAAAATTATATTATTTAAACAATAATGTGCTCCAATCAGACAAATGGCATTTTGAAAGCACTCTTGATAATGCAGTGAGTGAGAGATTTTGGTCTTCGCTTAACATAGAGGTCTTCAGCGCTGGTGAGGGGTGACAAGATGTGAGTACGGAGTGGTGCTGGAATGAAGGGGCGGGGGAAAGGCGAGATCCCTGTGAAAACCCGCTGACCAACGACATCGTCCGGCACGATTCCCACATGCGAAAACCCAGGGACCAACCCCGCCGGGAATCGAACCCGGATCGCCATGGTGGGAGGCGAGAGGGCTGACCCCTCGACCACTGCGGCCCCCTTTGATAATGCAGTGTGAGAGGGACAAACTTACAGCAGTATGCAATCATGCAATATGGTAATCAACAGATCGAGTGAACAAGGTGAAGAAATGAGACTGCTTTTAGTACTAAGTACATGTAAACATTTTGAAATTCTTTAGGCTCAGAATTTTCCAATATTATGGACATTATCTGTTTTTCAACTGCAAGTATTCAACTGGTAATACCAATAAATTTTACCAATAGAGATCTTAATATTGCATAAATAGCTAAACATTGGTGTAAATATTTATTAAGTGATTCCAACTACAAAATACAATACAATACATATTTTTCAAATAAAATAAATGAAAAGCATTTTTATATGCATTGTGTGTATTTTCAGTTTAACTAAGTAGGTAAAATTTATCATGCTTCTATCAAATTCACTACACTTTGGTACGAGAAGGCAATAGTTCAAACATTCTGTGTGTAGCTGTGCTTATTCACACTTTACTAGTTGGAACTGCAGATCAACATGGGGTGGGGCAATGTCACTGATACACTAGCATCGTCCCAGCTTGTATAAATGAAAGCCCAAATTGACTATGGAAACTGACACAAACAATATCTAGATAACAAAAGTCAGAACTGAACAAATACGTTTGAAAGGCCTTCCTGTATACATAAACTAATATTTTCAAAATACAAACACAAATATAGATGAGTAAAAATAATGTGAACAAGAAAAAATACTATACAGCATTAATGCTAAACTTTAATAGCTAAACTAAAAAAAATTTAGAAAATGCTTTGATTTCATAGTTTTTGTAAGGAATCCTAATCCAATATTCTCAGCTGTGAGCTGTGAGTACAGTGCTCAAAAAGCTATCACAGAATTATTTTTTACTATAAGCTAGATCAAAATCTTACTTTCACAATACATACTGTAAGAATAGCAATAATAATGACTGTCATAAGAAGTACAGTGAAAGAAATCTTACCAAAATTAAAAAAAAATTATATTTTGCAGATGAGACTGTAGTTGGCGCAGTGGCTAGAGTACTCACCTTCCACCAAGGCGATCTGGGTTTGATTCCCGGTGGGGTCAGTCCCCAGATTTTTGCAAGTGGGAATCGTGCCAGACGATACTGCTAGTTGGTGGGTTTTCTCGGGGATATCCCGTTTCCCCTGTTCCTTCATTCCAGCACTGCTAAATACATTATGTTATCCCTCACCAGCACCGAAGACCTACATGTTAAGCACTGACCAAAATATCTTCACTTTTCACTATATTTTGCATCCTATAAAATTTCCGACTTTGGTACTTTTGAAATGTAATGCTATCACCAAAGTGAATGCTGAGAGAAATCACCGTTGTATCTGCAAACACTAAGAGATAAAAAAATAATGTTACTTAAACCAAAGAAATCAATAAATTCAACTGTTCATTTGTTGACAGTCTAGTAGAAAATACATCACAGATAGTTATATCCGTGGGTGGCCATGCCAATGGAAATGTATGTGAGGTTGACGAAACTGCTGTTTTGTATGTCACATCACAGCCCCCAGTTTGTTAAAATATCCCATTAAAATATCCCACTGCAAAGTTCTTGGTCTAAGTAAATTAATAGTTAATCAATTTTTGTTAGTTACATAGTTTGTGTGTTTTAATTTGACAGGTTTATAAATATTAAGAGAATCATCAGCACCAGTGTTAATCTTCAAAGGCCTCAGTGCCATAATGTGAGCCACACAACAGCAGCTTCAGCTACATTACAGAATGTCATCGGCTATAAATTCCTACCTCCATTGTTACACCATGCTAGACCACAGTAATATGCAACATGAAAAAGAGATAATGCAAAACACACTTATCAGAATATCAGTTGTGCTCCTTGTCATGTAAAGTGGCACATATTGTGAAAAATTTTCGCAGTGAGTATTTGGGTAAAAAATAGCAATAGTACTAATAGAAGGACTACATTTATTGGATTAAACTCTGGGCTGTCAGTTATTTGTATGCAATCTATCTAAATGTGTGCAACTGCTGTTATTATGTGCAGTCATGCATGAAACGGTTATCCTCTAACTGTACAACATCCCTTAATATTCTAGTCCGCTTTTAATGGATTGCACTCCAAACCATTACTAGGGCTGTTTAAGGGTGCGGTATATAGCAATTTTCATCACCATGTTTTAATTTTTTTATTTGTACCAGATATATGTTTTTTTCTTATTTTAGACACAAAATGTGACCAAATTTTGCTCTTATGAAATTTTTTTAAGCTCTCATAGTGGCTTGTTAGTCAAAATTTCCATGTTTCCGTTTTAAGGCCTACACTAAAACCAACTGACATACCAAACTGAAAAAATTCACAGTGGATAAAGACGCTGCAGGCTACAATGTCACGTTCACAAAAATACAGAATAACAATTTCTTGTATTTAAATAAAAATGCTAAATTTAAAAAAATTGCAATTATTCAATAATTTTTAAAAATACAAAAATATTTTATTTGGTGGTTTAACACAGCTGATTTTGTAGTTTGTAGTCTACAACATTGTTATTCACTGTGAATTTTTTCAGTTTGGTAAATGAGTTGGTTTTAATGTCGTTCTTAAAACGGAAACATGCAAATTTTGGCTTCAACAAGCCACTACGAAAAAACTATGCAAGATAAAAAATTTTTATGAGAGAAAAATTTAGTCACATTTTGTGCCTAAAACAACAAAAAAAAAAAATAATAATAATAACAGGTACAAATATAAAAATAAAAACATGGGGATGAAAATTGCTGTATACTGCGCCCTTAAGACGAGATATTTACTTCCTGCTGTTCAACATCTAGCATAAGACTGCATATAACAATTAAGAAGGAATAGGTTAAGGAAATGTGTGTCTATTCTTAGAGTCTAATGTTTTTCCTAACTAAAGAACACAAAGCTTAAGTTTGATGGTTAAAATACTGCTCCTCCCAATTGTAATTGGATGTGGAGCTCAATCACAGATTCAGCCTTCTTTCCACTAACAAATGATGCAATACCTTAGCAGCTAAGAGTACACAGCATCCTATATAATTGTATTCACCTCTGTCACCGGCATACCACAAGTGATTCAGCACTCGACAGCATCGAGACTCAGGTAAGTGGCAAACACTCTCACAACCTTCCCCACCTCTGAGGTGCACCAACTGGATTCACCTGGCCAAATAAAGTGAATTACATCCCTTGGAAGGAAAAAGGAGAGAGGGGAGGGAATTTCCCCTTGCAAACTGCATGAAAAACTCATGAGCAGTCTGTGTGTTGCATCCCAAGAGAGATAATATACAGAGAAGTAGGCTGGACTTGCTGGAATCCAGAGACTTACCGCCAAGTGATCAAACGTCTGCATGCTGAAGTCTAGTTCAAATGCCTTCTTGCAGTCTGGTGGCTCATCACAATCTTCAGGAATATCATCTAGGAGGGCTTCCTCTACCCTGCAAACGTAAGTCATGGTATAAAACTCACAATGCACACGATTTTCCTTCGCTACACAAGCTCGTAAACTTGTAGTTGTAGGAAAACATATCTGTTTATACGTACGTCATAAATACATGTCACAAGTAAAGGTTTTAACCTTAATGAGGCCAGATATTTTTTTAATATTAACTATAATTTGTTTAGAAAAATTTATTTCACTCTTGGTTGGTAGTTAAGGCCTAAGGGTGCTGCCTACTTATATGTCCTCACACAGGTATAAAGATTTACATGGGTAAATTATATTCAGCGGCACTTCAATAACCTATCAAGTTATCACATTAAAAAAAACATTAATTATACCAAGAGCAGGCAAATACTGCTACAGGAATAAAAATGTGAGGGAAAAAATGATGAGAAGGGGTTTTTGAGTGTTTTTATTGGAATGAAAATATTCATATGATCACAGTTTTCAGAGTATTGCAAAAACAGCCTAAAAGATTGTGACAATTGGGACACACCAATATGAACATAAAAGTAAGAGAAGGCATGCATGTAGGTTAGACAGATACAGAGTCCCATCAAATAAATTTAACATGTAAATACGCAGTCCTGCTCTCGCCACGGTTCTCGTCGACAGCAAGGTCATTACAGATGGAACCAACGACTGACCGATAGGAAAACAGAAAGGATTTGGCCATGGCCTTTAGATAAAAACCATCTCTGTGTTCACCTGGAGTTTTTTCAAAAAACTGAAATACTGATGGCCAGAAAAGAATCGAACCCTGAACTGCCTCCCAAGTATGAATCTATTGTCTTACCACTGCACCATTTTACTGGGTAGTTGACTCTAAGAAGATATGGATTAAAATTTTCAGCTTGGATGTCACACACTACACAAGATTGTTAGTTTTCGTAGTATTTAAATCTCCTAGGAAAAATACTTTTTAAATTTGGTTCATAGTAACTTAATTAAGCCCAATTTTACTAACAAGTAATAAAGAACAGCATATAGTAGTTGAAATTAATACACAACTAGTTCTAAGTAAATTCAAGTGTTCTTAAATTGGTCACAGATTTAATGCCACCTGAAGATAAAATTCTCATAATTTTTTATAACAGAATTTAAGTGATGACATAGGAAAATATTCCCTGTATATTGTATCCAGGGGTGACACTAGAAGTACATTCCAGTTTTAAGTTCAAGTTCAAGTCCAGCTCGAAATGACATATATTTGTCTAATTTTATTTTACAGTTCAGATGAACATAAACGTGACTGACACAGTATATTTGTGTCTAAATAATTACAGTTTAGGAGAATAAATTCTACGTAGTTCATACTGACATTCTACAAAAAATGAAATTTCCAGTTTCAATTTCGTTTTCTAGTCAGCACGAACCTGAATGTTATAAGTTGTTAAAAGTTCTTCCCGAACTGAACAAATTTCTTTTTTATTTCATTCCAGTTTGAACTATTTATCTGAGGCTTACTGCTAGTTCAATTTTACATTCTTGCTTGAACTGAAACTACTGTATTCAATTTTATTTCTAGTTCTGAATAAACCGGAGTGTTCAACCACTCTTTTCTGAACCAAATTTTAAATTTATGTTAATTTCATTCCACTTCACCTTTCTTACCCCACGTTTACACATCACATTTACATTTAATTCCTGCCTGGACTAAAACTAACGAAACAGATTTCATATCCAGTTAATTGAGAACTTAAGAAGTTTTAAGGTTCACTTCTTGACTGGAATTGCACGCTTACTTAATTCCAATTTGACGTATTTATCAACGATAAACATGTCGAGCATTTTCAATTCTTGCCAAGACAGAAATTAATGTGACTGGTTTAATTTCCAGTTATGCGAAAATGAAATGTATTACAGCAATATTTCAAACTGTACCCCATTATGTAACCTTATATTAATAAGCTTTATTGTTAGAAGATCTATAATTTCATTGCAGAACAAAAAAGAAACGATGGAATTCAATTTTGGTTATTTGTTAAAATATAGTTATTATTTGCCTCTTTGAATTAGACAATTATTTTGGGTTTTTGCTCGGTAAGCAGCCTTTTAACATTTTAAATCCAGTGCCAGGTGTTAACTTCTATGACTGTGTTCCATCACCTAGTACAATAGTGGGCGTATGCAGGTGAAAATCAGAATTACTAAGCTATTATGTATTTGTGAAGTAAAATTGACTGACCCCTGTATTTCAACTGAAATAAAGCCCACTAATTATTGTTTGTAATGCACTAGTAGCCGCTGTGGTGTAGTGATCAAACTAATTGCCTATCATGACAATCCGAACTTGAATCCCAGCAGGGTTGATCTCTATTTTCTGCATCTAGACAATGTGATGAAGCTGCCTTCCCGAGGAAACTCTGCCTCCCTCATACTTCCCATTCCGTTGCTTCTTAATTTAGGGCCTAACTTTCAGGTCATCCTTCCGAGTTTGGCAGACCCCAGGTACAGTACCGCATTCCAGTTTCTCTGATGTGTAATGAAGATAACCATGCGGGAAGACAATAGGAGATGGAGGAACCACCACTCGTGTCCACGCCATCTCTCATTAGGCGAGCGGCCGGCCAATCGTGCGGACCACTCCAAAGAGGGTATTAAAAGAGAGAGTAAAGCTGCCGAAGTCAGTTGTAGTCCACCTGCCACTCGCTCAAGTTTGCAATCCAGCTGCAAACTAAGTCAGTTCGCATTTAATGACACTCTCTGGAGGCAGCACAACTGCTGTGCACTTCTCGAGCAGTGATTGATTTTGCCTTTTGACTGGGAGAGTTGTAAACAGGCTTAAGGATGTGCTAAGGCACACTTCCAGCGCCAACAATAAGCTCCGCTGCAACACAGCATCTCACGCCATACCCGCGATCCTAGTGGATATCAACTCACATCACCAGTTCATTTCTCTGGATACAGAGGGAAGTCTCCGCCGCGGCCCAACATGGCACACCATTCAATGGCCATGCCATAGTTCGGCTGGCTTTGCAGTCACCCAGCGGGTAGAATGTGCGATATTTAGAAATTATGTATCGCGATGCGATATTTCACAAGTATTGCGATATTCTGTGCTATACGAAAAATATCGCGGTCTTTAGAAATTGCATTGTGATAAATATTGCACAACAAATTTGTCCTGATGTAAGTATCCAATGCATCGCACCTGGTGCGTCTTTAGCGGGAGAAGGGGGGACATTTCCTCTCAATAATGTGCATGATTTTACTGTAATATAAAATATATTTCAGTTAAATAATATTTCTTCTAGGGATCAAATACACAAACTACAACAATAAACCAATTTAAAATGAAGTATGGTGGTTCACATAAATATTCAACAGCTTTCTCATTCATCACTCTCATTTATGCATTCACAGGCTGCTTCATTCGTAGACGGCTTTCTTAGAGTCAGTAAGATTTGTATAAAACATAAAAATAGTAAAGCTTCCCTCGTCGGAAATAATAACGTTCTCAATGCACTGTACATATCTGTAAACATTAAACAACATAAAAATAAAAATAAATCTTCCAATCGTTACTCACGGACGCAGTGTGACCACAGCCACCATTATCACAATTGCCTTGTCATATCAGTTACATTGCGGTTAATAGTAGTAGTCTGTTATCGTTGTAATATAATTCATGCACATGTGGAGGAGAGAGTGGGAAGGGGTTATGTCCCTCCCTTCCCAATTCCAAACAAATACTGTTATCTTAGTCATGTACCAAGACACTACACCACCAGTTATTAAACACTACAGTAGTTAATTTATTTTTATGAAGAAAAATACTGAAGACAGAAGAGGAAAAAATCAAGCTCTAATAACATGTTGGGTATGCACGCCCAGAAGTAGGTGAGATGCAGAGGCCAGGAACTCCCCCCTCCCCACCATCCAAAATGTTTGAATTTATACTACACAGAATTTAGTAAAATGGAGTCCAGCTCTTCTTTACCTTAAGGAAACTACTTAACACAATTTTACACATTAAAATCCTAATTTATACGTATGTTTAAAAATGCTTATTTTTGGATGTCTCTTTCCGTACACTCGTTATAAAACAATAATAAGCAAGTTATTTACATGAGTTTTTAACTTTTAAAATTGTTGGTATTTCCAGTATAAGGTTGAAGAGCAAGGACCCCTTTTTTTCGCGGAAAGAATTTTGCCCCACTTTGTTTTGGTTTCTTACATGGACATCTGCAAATCTGCTTCGTGGTCAGTGTTTTATATTTTGACTGTCACAAGCCTTGGGATTCTACCGGCAAATAACAGACGTGTGGTGTGGCAGGAACGTTTTTGTAATTGGCTCAGTCAAATGAGATACGGCTCTTCCAATAGACATGCTACCAATAACCATTAAGCACAGTTGCAATATGTGCACAAAAGGCACTGAAACAAACTGGGGCAAAATTCTTTTCACTAAAAACAGGGGTCCCTAGTTATACATTAAAAAACACTTTTTGTACCACACTACAGAGAAGCTCATGCGCCAGGTCCAACTAACTGCCTACCTGCGCGTTAAGAGGTTCAGAAATGACAGACACATAAGGGTGACCTTGAAACACGCATCAAATGCCACATTGCCTCAGCGAGCCAAGCTCTGAAATAGTGTGCAAGGATCCAGCCAAACTGTTTTTACTATGGGACATTAAGCGGTGACCATACACTTTAATTGGTGGGAGGTCTGTAGCAAAATTCAATACAGGTAGCAATCTGAGTTCCACATCCAATTAGTACATTTTGAAGTACGGCAGTCTGAAAATGTGGATTTTAGCCATGTTGGAGGGCTTAGAAACAGTGTTTTTAAAGAGTGTAGTGTCTTCACAATGACGTTCCGACCTTGTCTGAAATTTGTTTTCTTTTTGTACGTTGGCACAATGGAAACAGTTGGAATTGTTTCGTAAAAAAACACCTGTTTACGAACGCACTGCAACATACTTGAAGCATGAGGTAGGCGGCCGCCTTAATGGCACAAATTTACAAATACACTGAAGCTTATTTTTACGGAAAGGGTCCAAGTTATGCTTATTTAAAATTAATTGCATACAAAGAAATGGGAATTATTTACAAAATGGTTTCCTTACAATTTGTATGAAACTGTAATATTTTTGTTATTTTTATGTTGTGACTATTTCCACTTTGCAGCCATGTTTGTAAATCCATTCGGAAAAAATTAACACATCTAATGTCATGGTCATGTCACTTGCTAATGGACATAAAAACTTACGGACGGCGAACTAAGGTGTTAAGCTGATTGCGTTAGTTTCTTCTATGTTACTCTGTTCAAGCAAAAAAAAAAAAAATTGTAATATCTTCTCTTTTTTTTCTTAAAATAAAAATGTATATATTGTGACTTACGACGACTGGTGTAATCTTGATGTATGACTATTATATCATAACTTCTGTACGAGATTTGTCTATCCTGAGCTTAATTCTTTAAACCTTAATGTTGAGTTAAAATAGAAAGACTACCGTCGTAATGGAGGCTATCATGTCATTGCCAAAAATACCCTTTACGATTAAAATAACAAGAAAAATGTGCAGCGATATAAACTGTGAAAATCACACTGAGAAGAACATCACAAAATTTGCACAGCGATGAAAATTGCAAAAATTATGCTGCAATGAAAATTGCACAAATTGCGCTGTGAAAAAAATCGCAAAAGTAGCGCTGCGATAACAATCGCAAAAATTGCGCTGCGATACAAATCACAAAATATCGTGCTGCGATAAGAATTTTACTTGCAACTGAAAACGATTCTATCAAAAAACTTTATTTATGGCGGGGTGAGGAGTGCCAAAATTAGGTACAGGGATAGAGGAGGTAAAAAATTGGTGAGTTGTGCGAACACCTGCAAAACTTTCTATCAAAACAAATTATACATTGAGGGAGAGTGGAGGCAAAACAGGATACAGTGGCCGAACACGGTACCTAAAAAGGTAGTGAAACATTTTTCCCTTTCTAAATGTTTCTAAAATAGGTATTAATGATCCCTGTTATCATTTTGCATTTTTCGAAACTTTTTTGCTTCAGAAATACTATCCCATTAAACCACAAACAAAATTGAAGGGTACCAGCCAATTTTCAATGTAAAATACTTTTATTATGAGCAGTGTTTCTTAACTACAAAAATATGTTGTTATATGTTTTTGAATCTTTTAACCTGTGACATCTAACTCGAGAGTGATTTTTCAATTTTTTTTTGCTAAAGGAAGTGATTCGTTGGATAAACGGCATTGCTCATAATTGTTGAGTCCCAGAAAACTCAAGTTACAGAAAAGGAATAAGCACGAGAAAATTAGGAAAGCAAAAAAATTAATAAACAAACCAAAGAAACCAGAAATAGCTGTAGTCAACAAAAATACAAATAATTCTGTAACAGGACTGTAGTTAGTATATAATGGAAACCAAAAAAACCAAAAATGAGAAAAATCAAACAGACAAAGACCAAACAATGTGCATGAGAAAGGTGACAATTAGGGAGAAAAACAACAAGGATAGCACAAATGTGCAAAGCTACAGAGCTGTAGACAAGACAACATAATGTTTGTAACACAGGTTTATAATAGTAGGTGCCCTTCAACGACAAAAATGCAACATTTCGGTAACCTACATCTGTTTCCGTCTTCAGGCATACAAACAGTCTGAAGAACTTTAGTCCAGATTCAAATTGAAATTAAACTACATTTCACATAACTTGTGTGGCCGAAATGCTTTTCAAACGTTCTAAATCAATTCAAGTTCAGATTAGGGTGTCTACCAGATTGTAAAAGTAAAATTTAGTGACTTTTAAGTGACTTTTTCTTGAAAAAATTATTCAAACAGAATTATTTAATAATTTTTTTAACAAGTGCAACATGCCAACAATTTTCATAATGTTTCCTCCAATTGCTGATAGCGCAAAGCATGTCCAGTTTTAAAATGTGTAATCAATATAGTATACCTAAATTTAAGTTGTCTTTATGAAGATGACTATGAAAACTAATATACAAACTAATTATTTATTTTACTTTCGAAGTGCACAAGAAATAATAGTAGTGTAAACATGCATGTTTGACAAATGATTTGACAAGAATCAAACAATCAAAAATAATTTCCGTGACTTATACCAAAATATACTTCAAATTAGTGACTATTGTGGGACTTTCGTGACCTTTTTCACAATTCGTGACTTTTTCGGGACTTTCGTGACTTTAGTGACCTAGTAGACACCCTGTAAAGATAAGACCAACTGCAATGACCTTTCAGTCCAGACCCAAACGTGAACTGAAATACACCCTTGAATTTCAGTATGTGTGAACAGCTTTAACGCTTTTCCAGTTCATATCTGCCAAGAAAGAAATTATTTCCGGATGTTTGATTTCCAAATCCTGCTGAAGTTCTGTGCCGGTCCCTGATTGTATCTAGTCCTAGAACAGTTACGGGGTGCTTACCTGACCCACTGGTTGAGATCTGCTGGTGGCAGACTGGCATAGAGGTCTTGGTCAGAAAGGGGTCGGCCCGCATGCAGACAGTCTTCATCTTGGGCATTGAGACGGGCCTCGAGGTCACCTGCCCCCTCTAGCCCCGACCACTGACGATCAATTGCTGCTTTGCGTTGTGCCAGCTCCCGATATAGCTTGTCTACTTCTCGCACTCTACGTTCCTGCTCCAGCAGGGCCAGCAAGTCATCAGGTCGCCGCAGATTGTAGGGTGAGTCCTCCTGCAAGCAAAGATGCTACAGGATACCTCTTAAAAAATTAAAGTAGCAGCTGGTGGAGACAATCACACTCCATGATATCAAGGTGAGCACAGTCTTTCAGAATTCACTGTGACACCGACCAAGGGCTAGCAGAAGCAGTAAGCTCATAACATCACCCATATTCACCTAGAAATAGGTATGTGCATGACCACAGATTCAAAAATGATTTTTGTAATTTTGTGTTTCAATGTTTTGCATGTATTTTTCTCCACAAGACCATTAATTTGTGTGGGTGCTCACTATTTCTCCATTTAACGTAATAATTCATTTAAAATACAATCTGTAGAATATGTAGAACAGTCACGTGTGTGGTGCCGGAAATAACCGCCCCATATAGGCCACGAAAGATCCGCGACCATGTTAGCCTACTCTGATCAGTTCATCTTAGGCTCTCGGTGAGGTAAGACTGTCCGTGTACGCATCATCGTTGTTTCATTGAAGCACACGGCTCAACCTTTTAAATGGTCTTATCCTTCCGGTCTTTAGAAAATGTGAGGTGAACCCAAACATGTTCTGGTGTACCCTAAAAAGTATACAGTAGGCTATGTAACACAAATTATAATTTTTTGTCTTTAAATATGCAGTTTCAAGAAAATATGTACCCTAACATTAATTTTGTTTTTTTGTACAGCAATAAATGTCATCAGTTTTATATAAATATTCTGACACCAAAGTATTCTTAAACCTACATTCAATGTTAATCATCCATTATTAGGAGCCCTTAATTCCGTCCGTTGTGATCTGCCACAGTACCTGCCCCATGGCACACCATCTAAATCCAAACTGTAACACAGACCACACCCTCCAAGCCAGACCTGCGACTGGTTAGCAAACCCAGCCCTTGTAGAGCACAGCCATCGAGGCAGCCCATGTGCCTGGAAAGAGCGCACAAGGTGCAAGAGCTAAAACTATCATTGCAATGTACAAAATCTCCTTGTATTTAAAAGATGAATACAATACGTGTACTGCAGTTATCGTATATTTAAGATGTTGTTGAATGAAATGTTTGACCACTTTGCTCAGTGGTTTGAGTTACTGGCAGATGGGCCACAGGTATTGGGTTCAATTCCCAGACAAGAAGAAAATTTACAGATACCTCGCCAGATTCCTGATTGGGTGTTGTCGTCCCCTCATTCCCATCCTGTGGAAGGCAGTGGCGAACCACCAGTTTCACCTTCACCAAGTCAATGTTCCTCCTGAGGTCCAAACCAATCTCTGGGCTGAAAACTACTACTCCATCACTTGACTGAGATAAAATGCTTTGATTTTTGTGTTATCATAGCTGGAGGTCTAATCCTATCCCTAGGCAGCCATGCCAGTTCAGGAGGTAGTCTCAACTCAGTCAAGCAAGAAGCCTGACAGCTGTATAAACCACTCAGAGTTAGGCAGAGAGTAAATACAGTCATGTACAAACTTATTTTATCTATGAGTTTCATTACAATTTTAAGGGCTTAGCAAAGAGCTATGTAACTTGGAGACTAATGTGGTCTGTTACTGGTTTTGCAGCATACTGTACGTGATTCTTTGCAAGCTGATCGTAACTTATACTGGCAGCCAGGACAATATCTTAGGTTATGTCAACGCCATTTCGACTATTCAGCACAGCGCTACAAAATTTTATATAGCACACTTGTTACAGTGATTATTTATATTCCTTTACTTATGTGGCGGGCAGAACATCACTTACAAATACAAAACTTATGATCAGAGCTGCTTGTAAGCACAAGCATACTGTTGAAAAAATTTGTAACCAGCATGTTACCAATTCAATTGTGAAAATATTCCTATTTTTTCACCCTGCACATTGCACTGTGATACAGTTTCATTTTCTTAATGGCCAAGATAAAAATCAACAAAGAAACATATAAAAAAATTGCATTATACCAATTACTGCCTATCAGTAGCGAAAGAACTACCATACACAGTAATATTTCTTGTGGATTAGCCCATACAGCAGTAAGTAACATTCCTCATGTTCAAGAGTGTAATCATTAACGTGCAGCAACCTTAAGTTCTTATAGCCTACTGCTGTTGCAGCCTGCTACGGTACAAGGAGGAAACGTGTCGGCAGCTTCCTCCCCAACAACACTCGCTTGGTTTGCTGCAATACTCAAAACACATGTGGCAGAGCGCTAGACTTTTAGTGTGCCAGGCTGTGCAGCAAGATGCATTTTATAAACTGCTGACTGTGACATAGCCACCCGTGACATCAATCTTCACCCCTACTCTTTGTACTCACAGGCAGGATGAACGAGAGTACAAACATAGTCTCATGTGACCAGGGACCTTATTCTGTAACTTCTCCTCGGTAACGTCAGTCATCCGTTACTGACTTTTGATAGCATTAGCGATACAGATAGTCACGTGTGACTGTCTTTCAACGGTATACTGTTAACCATTTTTGTAACGATCTTTAACAGTTTTGATAATAGGTTTGGCAACATTATAGGTACCTTTCCAAAACTATTAAAATCGCACAATAAATGTTATATTTTTGGCTATTAGTAGTAACACGCTGCCACACGATTTACATCTTGTTGTGCAGCAACGTGAAAGTGTTTTTAGGTTAAAGGTTGGGTAATGGATCAACTTTGTGAAATGGAGGTAGAAGCTACGAAGTTTCATTCTAAGAGAATGAATGTTCGGCAGTACGAAATAATGTTGAATTTGATGAGGGAAAATAAGGAATTTTCCAGAGGTAAATTTTGATACCGAAATATTTTTATTTTTTATGCCTGAACAATCGGCTAAATTGATATTCATCCACATCTATGAATGGATTTAGTGTATCATGTATTTGCCCCCTCATCAATCACATTTGCCAACCTTTTACCTTATTTTCGAGCTCATCTAAGAAATCTAACCTTCACAATGCCGCCGCCATATTTACAACTTCACGCACACAATCCCACTAACACCACCTCCCTAGTTGCTGTTACATAAAGTCGCTCATGAATTGTTTGAACATCAGCCACGGCGCCATGAAGAATTACAGTCTACGAATAAGTCTCGTAACGATAGTCACGTGGTGACTGTCTCTACGTAAGGAATGTATGTGAACACAAAACAGTTACAGAATAAGTGCCCAGGGCTGATGCCCTTCTTTTCCCTGGCAAGAGAGTATAGGTTGTTCAGGATAAAGAGAGCATGAAATATTTAACCTTTGAAAAATATCACTAGCTGTTAGTACGTATAATTTAACATTAATTAAAGTTGCTTTACTCCTTGAATGGTTGGCAACGAAATTACGCAAAATAGTTCTGTATATTTTCATATTTAACTGAACAAAACTTAAACACTATTAAAAGAAATTGATATACTGTACTAGTATTTTATATAATTAATGACATTCTTTTTATCTAACAAACTATATAAGTTCCTACTGACAGCACACTTCATCTTACATGCGCAAACATCAAATGCTGTGTCCAGAAAGGTTAGATATTTCCCGCAGTTTGCTGTTACGCACGGAAATATACAAAATGGCTGAAAATTAAATTTTTAGCAGGGCTTCTTTGAATGCTCATTTTATCCAGAACTATCTATATAAAATCTGTTGTGTAGATTGGCACTGATTTTACACACATTTCTTTGGTACTTGGTTTTCTGCCAGTGATTTGTTACTTTGCTTCTTGACTTGATATACAGTATACAGTTTTCTAAGGAGTAGTAATCAGCAGCTAGTCAACATTATTGTCTGGCCAGAATCTGGAATGGAACTTAGGTGCTGGATTGCAAGACAAGTACAGAGGCTTTGTGCTGGGACTTGGTACGCCAAGGGAGTTTATGAAAATAAGGACACTGAGGTGTAGCTTATTTGACACTATGGGCCACGAGTTGAAGCGACGATATCTCTTGTTGGGCGTAAGGTTGGCAAATGGCCGAGTTGCCAGGCTTATGGCCGGTTTCACCAACGTCGCCTAAACAAGGTCGTAGCTAGGCCGAGCTTAATTTTAAGTCAAGCTTAAAACTTTTTAATGAAAAATGTACGTTTCACCATGGCAACCATAACTTAAATAGGGCTCACTTAGCTAGGCCATACTCAAACATAAAAGTGGAATAAAATATAATGTTGGTACTTCAGCATTGATGTCACGTGATGTTGGCAGCCAATCAGAAGGTGGTATTAAAAAATAAGAAGAAAACTAGCAGATTTTTTTACATTTGCATTGTAATAATTCAATTATCTTCAAACGGAATTGTTAATTTCTTGGGTTGCTACAACGAAAAAGAAGCGTAACAATGTCTGAAAACAAGATGAATCGGTCTCCAAACTTTTCTGGAGATGAAAAGTTGAAAATTTTACACTTAGTTGAAAAGTTTAAAATCAGCAATATTTGCAATCTCAAAAACGTTATTAACCTCCTCAACATTTTCTTCCAATTCTTCTATGGCATACATTTTATTTGTTTACGTATGGTTTTAAGTTGTGCTTAAGGTTTTGGACCTCCGATTTTGGGCGCTTAACTTTAGGCCATGCTTAATATATTAAAGCTAGGCTTAAGCGTTGGTGAAGCACTGCTAAGTGTACGGCAAGTCTTACTTCACATTTAAGCTATACTTAAATTTTAGGACGTGTTGGTGAAACTGGGAATTAATGTCTGCGATTTTTTAGTGTGCAACCTAGTGCCTTAAGGGCGCAGTTCACCTCAGTTTTCAACGTCTTTTTTTATTTTTATATTGGTAACATACATTATTTTTTTTTATTTTATACATAAATTGTGAATAAATCTTCCTCTTAGGAAATTTTTTGTATCTCTCATAGTTTTTGCGTAATGAGTAGTAAACGTCAAAATTTTGACTTTACGGTTTTAAGTACGCCACTAAAACCAACTGACATTCCAAACTGAAAAAATTCACACCATATAACAATGTTGTAGGCTATGATTTGACATATAAAAAAACAAAAAAAAATTTTGTATTTTTAAAAAATTTTTTTGATATTTTTTAATTGTCATTTCAAAATTCTGCACTTTTTTTTTAGAAATACAAAAGTATTTTATTTTTTGTTTTTATATCTGTCAAATCATAGCCTACAATATTGTTATATACTGTGAATTTTGTCTGTTTGGTATGTCAGTTGGTTTTAGTGGCGTAGGCTACTTAAATCCGTAAAGTGCAAATTTTGACGTTTACAACTCATTACGCAAAAACTATGAGAGACACACATGTTTCCTAAGAGAAAGATTTTTTCAAAATTTAAGTCTAAAATAAGAAAAAAAAAATATCTCGTACAAATACAAAAATAAATAAAGACGAAAATTGAGGTGTACAGCGCCTTAATTGTCTCCCTTGCAAGGAGAAAGCAGAGATAAAAGAGGTTGTCACACATCTCTCCAGGAACACTATGAACTTATTACAGGCAATGTGTATTTTTGTGATTAAGTATTCATTATGAAACGTGTTCTTTTTGAGGAGTTAAGTAAAAATTATCAGACTACAGCTTGTTGAACTTTTAGAAATGCTCACTGTACATAATAGTCAGTCTATTTTATTTGAAATATTTCCAGCTGAACTCTATGCCATTATGCTTACAAAGTATTAAAAACATCACACACGAGATTGTAAACACTACACTAACTGAACTCCTCTTACTAACAGTACACTAAATAAGAACACACCACAGTAGTTAGCACTACAAGAATTTAACAGAGGGTAACTAAATGACATGCAAACATTCACTCACAGAACACAGACACCATACCAGCCTGCTCCACACAGCTGCAAAATTTCAATTATTTGTATTACAATTGTTCGTGATGCACCTTGGAACAGTGGGGAATATTTCCTGAAATTCATTTGAAATAATTAAACTTCCAGTTAATGGCAGTATTTAAACGTATGTTGAATTGTATACTGCGTTTTTGTGTTCAGTAATCAGGTGTTTTTAAACAATCCAAATATTTTTCGAATGATGAAAAAAAAAAAAAATAAATAAAGAATAATTTAACCATAATTTTAATTAAATTCAGTTTGTAGCTGCAGTTTTCTTGTGGAAAATTTAGGCTATTTGGTGCTGTTAGAAAACAGAAAAATAGATTTAGCTATGGCCAGAAAAAAGAAACTGACAGTTCTAGAGGTCCTTGTTTGGTAGTGAATGAGTGTTTGTATATTTTTTACTCACTGTGATAGCAGTCTGCTTGCAATGCAGCGGTAACTTGAGCTAATGTAGTTGTCATCTGACTCTTTATCCTTGGTTTAATTAACAACAACTCGTACACATGATGCATTGCGAGGGTGTGGATCCCAAATCACCATACAAATAGTGCACGTGCATACAAGCACACATGGCTTTTATTTTCTAGAGAATCTTCTTGAGCCTTGTAACCAACTTCTGTAAGATTTAGTTTCCACCTGCATACCAGACTATCCAGGAACTTGGGATGCTTTAGCATTCATGTTTGTATGTACAGATCACTAGTCCAAACACAATGTGCTTCTTTTAGTGTTTCTGAACTTGGAATCCTACTGTAGACCTGCTAGACACTTCACTGTATCAAGATGTTTAGGGTTATAACTTTGGTTTGCCGAAATTAATAAACAACAAACAACTTAATACAAAACCAAGATTTTTGTTCAACTATTGGGCAAGTACGTGATAAACCTGAGCAAGCCAGTGTACACCGAATTGTCTGTTTGCAGCTGTGCAGAAGGCAGATTTCTTAACTGTAGTTATAAATGTACGAATTTTTAATTTGCTTTCCTGCCTATTGAGTCACACATTTGCTTTGCAGGAAGCAATGTGGTTGAACTGTCAGAAGCATCATAAAGAAAGCCACCACTTTTCCAACCACAGAACCAGTATCATTGCACATTGTTTATCTTGAGGGTTTTACTAATATCAAAACATCCACCAGCTGCAGTGCTATGCAGCTCCTTCATCACTTATGTAATTCTACATTCAAACAAAATTACTTGTAACTGTACTTGTTACAGTCACGTAGCTCACCATACCTAACAGTGTAAGAATTTCACTGTGCACCGATAGCTGTCACTTCCTCTCATTCTAGTTGTTAGTCTGTTGCTTGTCACACTAGTACAGGATGCACAGTAGAGTAATACCTTCCTGATTTCCTCACCACTTCATATACCTAGCTTTCTTGAATTCTTGTCCTACATGCAGCTATCCATCCATCACTCCTTACTTCTTGGGGTTCACAATAGCAACAGAATAATTCGCAGGATCATCAAGAAAATGCATCTGAAGTGCTGAAAAGATGTCCAGGTCTATGCTGTACTTCAAAATATTATTTCTAATCACAATTTGTTGTTCTGGATTATTTAAATTCAGCAACAAGCATAATCACTGTGTACAACAAAGTGCCTTCACAAATGCTAAAAGCAGAAATATTGTTCAGACTTGTGCGAGAGGCCTACCTAGCTTAAATACTCCAGTGTCCTACCTATTCTTGCCTTCCCGAATTTATGAAGGCACACTATCAATCCCAACATCACTTGAAACTACATTAGTGTTGTTGATGTTGCCACTGTTGAGAGTAGTAGATTCTGGGGTGCTCTGACTGTCCGCAGGATCAACACTAGAGACTGCATTCCTGACCCAAAGAGAATTGGTACCAACACTGTTGAACTGCTTGGTGTACTCTGGTGGTGTTACGATAGTTATGAAGGCTCCCGTATCATGTTGTTGCACTAGCTGAATGTATATCCACACTCATCATGTTCTGTTAATTTCTTGTAGAGAGAAACATTTGCCATTTTTTCTTTGGCATTCTCATTATCTTTTCTAACCTATTGTATTCTAAACACTATTTTTTGTTGACGTTACTAATTTTCTGTTTCACCAAATTTTTTTATGCCCATTGCCCATCTTCCTTATCATTTCATTTACATTACCAATTTCCTTTTCCACATTTTCATCTAAACTATTTTCCTGGTTAGGTCTAATTTACCTATGGTAATTTCCTGAGTAAAGGTCTACAAACATTTTCACAGAGTCTTTGAACTTCAAATCATTCAATTTTGTTTGATTTCATTTCCATTTTTGCATTGGTCATAGCCTACTAGTTAACAGTAGCCATTTTAAAACCACTTATTGCTTACAGAAGCTGTTTACAGAATTTTTTTAGTTATTGTATTTCCTTTCCTTATTGAAGGAATCTAACATTTCAACTGAAGTCATAGATAGAGAATCTTAAGTTAATTAGGCACTGTCATGAATATATCTAGGTAAATGTATTGGTGAATATTTTTCATGAATGTCAAGGTGATAAACGTTGGCCAAATAAAAAAAATTTAATATAATAGGTCTATCGTTTTAACCCAGCGTCAGGTTTTTTTACGTCTGAAAAAATATTCAAGATTTTTAAACACATTAAGCAATAAATATGTGTTTCTAAGCAATAGAAATAAGCATCTCAAAATTTTGAAACATTTGAAATATTTTTTTAATTTTATTACTTTATTATTATTTTTTACTGATTTACAACCAGAGATATCTCGGGCATCTTAAGGGGTTAGGGCAGTCCAGATTAGGATTCACCATAGGCCATTATTTTAAAGAACATCTCTTCGAATAGTATAACACTTGAACAATGTTACATCGGTGACACTAAAAGTTATGTCAGCAACAAATCTGAATTGCTAAATAGAGGGGTAAATATTAAACCGAAAACTTGAGAAACCTTTAAATGTTATGTCATTGACTATGGAATTAAATTATATGACTAAAATCGGACTATGCTAGAGACATCACAGCAACTACTAAAAATGTAATTGTTGCAGCCCAACCAATTTTGATTCCTGGGTTGGACGCTACACTTGTGGCTGAAATTACTAGTGTACAGCTCAGGTAGTCTCCGTAAAAGCAGACATTATAGTGAGAATATATGAGTAAATGAACCATCACATTTATAATGTGCAGAAGCTCTAGATATTGTACGAAAGAATGTGTGGCTAGTATACCATATGACTAGGTGAATTTTAAAAATAAATAAGCCCAATTTCTAGCACCGCATGTACAATTTTCTTCCAATTCGAAGAATTACATATACATTGCTTAGTTTTAATGGCACTCTGAAATCTATGGGCAAATATGTTGTAGGAATGTTCAATGCTGCCAATATAAAATTACTGCTATGACAGGTCAAAAATATAATTGTGATTTTATCATGTAAATATCCTGACATTTTCAAACATCAAGATGCCAAAGTACCACATAAAAGTAAGAATAAAAACAGGAATAGGGGAATGAGTTATGGGCTTCCTCAGATAATAATAATAATAATAATAATAATAATTAGAAAAGATAATGAAAATGCCAAAGCAAGAATGATGAACGTTTATTATACTAATTATAATTACAAGAGGCTTAGTTATAATATTAACAATCTGCAGTTGGGCTGCCTATCATGAGTTTCTAAACCTTTTAAAAGAGCAAGGTGGCGCACCAGTAAAGTGTGAATTCAGAAGGACCCGGGACTGATTCCCAGCTCCGGCCATCCTGAATTTGAGCTTCCACGGTTTCCCGAAATCGCTCCAAGCAAATGCTAGGATGGTTGAAGGTTGGGTGAAGGCCATCTCGGATATGCATTTTCATAAAAATTTCAGATTTATATTTCAGCTGCCAAAGTTGACGAAGCAGACAAGCTTAAGAAATTGACTATATTTTCTATTTTCCAAATATTGGTATATATTTTTGTCAGTGAATGCTGTACTTACAATGATGCTATAGATGCTTTACAAAACTTGTTTGTGAAACCTGTAAATGAAATACTTAAACACATAAACTTAAAAGACTTGTAGTCAAGCTGCTGGTGAATCTATAAATAATTATGTAGGAGTTCTCAAACAACTATCCAAAGCTTATAACTTTAAAACTGACACTGCATAAATTAACAGAAATGAAAATATTAGAGAACCTTTCATAGATGGTAAACAGTCATCCCCTATTAAACAGAAACTGCTAGAAAATCTTACCTGCACGTTGGAAGCTGTTACCCAAGTAAAGTCCCTAGAACTAGCTTCTCAGCAGTCTCTATAATAAACTTCTGAATCAAATGTAAAGGCAGTGTCCAGTAGGATCATGGAAGTTTAAAAAATATCGGGAGATACAGAGTCTGTCCGCTCGTTGGAAGCGAGAATAGCTGCTGTTGTTCAGAAATTGTATTTTTGAGGTTTAAAGAAGCATACTAAGAGATAAACGTCCAGCTACAGAGGTGATCTGTGGGAGTTGTGGTAAAATGGGTAGTTAGTAAATGGTACGTAAGCAGAAGTTTAATACTGCCAAGTCACTCAATCCTGCTTATAAGAATAAATTTACTGCTGATTTACCTGCATGTTTGAAGAAAAGTATGGTTATTGTCACATTAATGGGTACATAATTACAGCTCTAATTGACACAGGAAGTTTTGCTAGTTTTTCAACAGTAGATCTGCTCATCCTTATTGTAACCATGGCTTCTACCATATGCAGTCATCCATAAAAAGAATAGTTTAAAATAAATCTTAAATTATAGGATTACGTATTAAAATGTTCACCATGTTGTTAGATATTTGTGCTGACATTATTGTAGGTCACAACATACTAAAATGTCATTCGAGTGTTCAAGTCTATTTTGGTAGCCAGTACTCTCTCGTCTCTTGTGTTGCTGGAGCTAATGTTGAACCTGTTCATCTTTTTATCAACATATCTCCTGATTGTAAACCTATCTCAATAAAATCACGAAGATGCTCTTTTTAAGAAGCTAAATTCACTGAGAAATAAATTTGGAACACTTGCTGAAAGATGTTGTTGAAGACAGTAATTCTCCCTGGCGAGCGCAAGTTTAGGTAGGGTCTTCTTTAAAACCAATAAGCACTGAATAGTTGTTGATTATTCTCAAACTATTAAAAAATTTACTATGCTAGATGCATTTCCATTACCTAGAATTGATGATATTGTAAACAGAGCAGCTGCACACAAAATATTTAGTTCTGTGGATCTTAGCATTGCTTATTATCAGGTTCCAATTACAGAGGAAGATAAACCTGAGCCCGACTACCCAGACTCTTCTTACAAGGCCTAAGCCTATTCAACAGCTTTCGACGCTAGTGGAAAATTGTACCAGTTCACTGAGATACCCTTTAGTGTCTGAAATGGTGTTCCTGTTTTTCAGCATATTTAACGTTAATTGTGACCAAAGAAAATCTCAAAAGTGTGTGTTCTTGGATGACGTTACAATCTGTGGTCGAGACCAAGACGAACATAATAAAAATCTAAAAGAATCCTTGAAGGTTGTCTCCAAACATAATCTCACCATGAATAACGAAAAGAGTTATTTTTCGCTGACAACTAGTATTCATCTTCCTGGCTATGTTATCAGCCAAAAATCTACAAGACCAGCTCCTGAGCGCCAGGTAGCCACAGAAAATTGTATAAATGAAATTCCCTAGCTGATTGTGTAAAATTCATATTCGGCAATACCTAATTCACCCCATGAAATGTTTCACACTTTAGGGTAAGGTAAGTGGGCTTTGCATCTCAACAGTGAGGTCCTTAGAGATGATGACACACAGATTGGTACAATGACTACCGCTGAAAGAGGAGTCGGCTGTGGCCTTTGTTAAGGAACCATCCCAGCATTCGCCTGGACAGATTTCGGAAAACCATGGAAAACCCAAATCAGGATGGCCAGAGCCGGGGATCGAGCCTGAATCCTCCCAAATGTGAGTCCAACGTGTTACTGTTGCACCACCTCACTCTGTATTTCATAGTTTAATCTTTGCAGATATTCCTAATCACATAATACATACTCGTGTATTCTTTTATTATAAATACTGTCAGCATTTATGTTGACGTAAATGGTAATCCAGTTTACCTCTGCATGTTAGAGGCATAACACAGTCAGCTTTAAAAGCAGTGGCAGTACAGTAAAAGATCAGATCTCTTACAGATTGTTCTGTCTAGTGTATTTTGTTTGGTTTGTTGACAAGGTTGGTAGCATTAGTTACAGTTACTGGGATTTTTGGTTTTCTCAAGTAAAAAAAACAATATGTGTATGTGTGATGTAGAACGCTCACTCAAACAATAAAAGGATTGGATACTAAATCAACATGTTTTGGTCCTCCGGGCCGGATACAAGTAATTAACAACCACGCCGTGAGTTATTTGTGTCCATAAACATTATGGAATTAATGTCCGTGCACCAATAGTCAAAATTGTGCGGCGGTACGAATTCTGCTTTGCCGCGAACACCATAATGGCAGCATCTACAACGAACCTTCAACTAATCATCTTTGATTATGTTGTTGAGAAGATCAAAGAAGCCACTCTGTTGTGTAATGACGCGAACGATGACCACGACAAGTTGGAACATTTTGTTATTGCGTTCGAGGAAGTTTTGGAAAAGAAACACAAATTTCAAGCAAACTATTTTGCACTGTGCGCATCTCCTCCGAAGGCAGAAATACGGCCTCTAGACAAATTAAAGGAATATTCAACGAGTGTGAACTATTGTATAGGCAGTTACGTCGGGAATACAAGCGGTGTACAGTTAGGCCGTCTGAAATGCCTAGTCGCAGTGGTAATCCACGTCCATTACTACTGCAGTTGCCGTTACCAGTGTTTTCCGGTAACAAAGCGGAGTGGACGTCATTTTCTGAACTATTTAATTCCATAGTACATCAAGACCAAGCCTTGACAGACGTTCAGAAATTGCACTATCTCATCAGTTGTCTCAGTGGTGAACCCAAGGAACTTGTGAGTAATCTACCAATCACATCAGAAAATTACGCTGTAGTTTGGACGATACTCAAAAACAAGTTCAAGAACGTCCGAATTTCTGCAACCATACATGTTCAAACCATTCGTCATCTACCATCAATTTGACTGTTCAACACCAGAACCGTTATTACGTTTTGTAAGTAAGGTTAGGGAAAGTTTAAATGCATTGCAAGCTGATAAGTTTTCTGTTGCAGAGTGGAGTTTTTTATTATTAAACATATTTCTTGAGAAATTGGATGCTGTACTTTGTCAAGAGTTTGAATTGACTGTGAATAATCAACTACTTACATGTGAAGAATTATTGTCCTTTCTTGAGCATCGCGCAGCAGACCATTAAAATGTTAGGCCTAGGTTAATTTCTGCACATAAGATTACGTCACAAAAAGGTGGGAAAACACGGCCTCAATTGAGGACTCAACTCTCTAATATGAAGTCTAGTGTTAAAACATCATGGTGAAGTAATGCTTTTGTAGCAGTAGAGGATAAAGAACAATGTGTTTTGTACAATGACACACATTCAGTTCATAAATGTACTAAATTTATTGAGTTGTCCACAAACGACAGACTACAACTTGCAAGGGATCACAACCTATGTTTTAATTGCCTTAAGAGAGGTCATAGTTCACAAAGGTGTTTGTCGAAATTTTCATGTAGATACTGCATGGGAAGGCATCATACACTCCTTCATTTTACAAAACTAACGTCAGATTCTGACCAACCATCCAGCAATACTGAGTCAAAGGATAAAATGTTCGCTCTTCACTCTTCCCAAAATGAAGGTCAACATCGTGTCATACTGTTACAGACTGCTGTAGTTTAGGTGCGTGATGTTAGTGGAGCTTTTCAACTTGCAAGAGTGTTGTTAGATTGGGCATCACAGAAGTCGTTCATCACTGAAGAGTGTATGCAGAGATTGTGCTTGCCACGCCACCGTCAAGCAGTTGAAATAGCAGGTGTTGGACAGACCTTAGTGTCAGGTACTAAAGGTATTGTGTCTTGTACAATACAGCCAATTGATGAGCAGGACAAACTCTTTGATGTGAATGCTGTGGTGCTTACAAAAAAACTCATTCCAATCCTTCTTCACCAGTGGCCATTAATAAGTTAAACCACATTGCAGACCTAAAACTCGCTGATCCAAATTTCTTTGTTCCTGGCCCCATTGATATGTTGTTATCTGCAGACATTGTTAGTGAGGTTCTCACTGGTGCCAAAATACCAGGGGAACCACATTTATTCCATTCTGTCTGGTTTGGTTGTTAGTGGGAAGGCTCTTTGTGAACCATGTGCTAAAACAATGACACCTGCATCATTTCTTGTGCAAACCAACTTGGACATGGAGATCAAAAAATTTTTGGGAAATCAAAGAAGTTCAGACATTAAAGTTCACTTCAGAAGATGATAAGCACTGTGAAGATAATTTTGTCACAACTCGCACTAGAACACCAGATAGAAGATATGTTCTTCGCTTGCCCTTTAAGCAATCTGCTACACAGTATGAAGATTCCCTCCAACAGGACTTGCGTAGATTCAGCCATCTCGAAACTAAATTTAACAGATTCCCGAAACGTGTTCACGAATACAGGTTATTCATGAAAGAATACGAATAACTTGGTCACATGACACCTGTAATGAGTGTAAATGAGTATGAAGCAGCACGCGTAATGAAAACCGAATTGCAGAAGCCTATGGTTCGTCACATGAACATTAATATTCCACATCATGCTGTGTACAAAGAAACAAGCTCTACAACCAAAATACAGGTTGCATTTGATGGCTCTGCACATACAACCAATGGTGTGTCATTGAACGAAGCGCTTATGGTTGGTTGCAAACTGCAGAAAGACCTGCCAGAAATCATTCTGAATTTTCATATCTCACAGCAGATATTTGCAAAATGTATCGCCAAATTTTCATACACCCAGAAGACCATAACCATCAGTGTATTGTGTTGCGACACTCCAATGACCAAGAGACTAAGGTTTTTAAATTAAACACAGTTACTTATGGGCTGGCATCTTCGCCATACCCAGCACTTAGAAAATTGCAACAGCTCACATTTGATGATGGTCACCTGTATCCAAAGGCAGCACAACTACTACAACGTGATGTCTTTGTTGACGACATAGTAAGTGGAGCATCATCATTTGAGGCTGCACAAGACCTAAAGGCAGAACTTGTATCTCTCCTCGCACTGGGTGGCTTCTAACTGCGAAAGTGGTCCTCTAACAAACCACGTCTTCTAGATGATGTTCCAGCAGAACAACGAGAAGTTCTCCGATGCTTTGATGGAGACTGGAATCCTGTGTTGAAAGTACTAGGACTACATTGGTGTCCTGAGACTGATGAATTCACCTATCATGTAAGTGTTCCTGATCTTACCTTAACCAAACGAGGCATTTTGTCGACAATTGCCAGGGTGTTTGATCCGTGTGGCTGGGTCTCCCCAGTAGTTGTTTGGGTGAAGATACTCCTGCAAACCTTGTGGACATTAGGGCTGGAATGGGATGAGCCTGTCCCATGCAATATTGTTGACCAGTGGCTGCATTTCAAGGCATAATTATGTGCTATAGCTAACGTGAGAATTCCTAGGTTTGTTCACATCACTGATACATTACAAATACAGTTTCATGGATTTTGTGATGCCTCGGAGAAGGTGCATGCAGCTGTGCTCTATGCTAGATCTGTGGACCTACATGGTTCAGTGTCTGTAAACTTAGTTTTTTCTAAATCCAAGGTTGCACCATTGAAAACCTTATCAATTCCTACACTCGAACTGTCTGGAGCACTCTTGCTAGCTAGGACCTGGAGTTATGTACATACACTGTATTCAAATTTGGTTGCGGATGTAACTATCTTCATGTGGACAGATTCTACCACTGTACTTTCATGGTTAAGGTCTTCGCCTCATAAGTTCAAACCTTTTGTAGCAAACAGAGTTTCTGAAATTCAAACTTTAGTGGTCCCAAGTGCATGGCGATATGTGCCATCTGCCAGCAATCCAGCAGATCTAGCCTCGAGAGGGTCACTTCCAGACCAGCTGGTCAACAACACTTTGTGGTTTCAGGGTCCTGACTGGTTGCAGAATTCCGAGGACAAACGGCCTACTGCCAAATATGACATGTCTTGTGAAACAGAAGCTTCTGAGTACAAATCTACAAAGGGGTTAGTTTTGGTTACTGAGAACAATCAAGAATAATGCTTAAATTTATTGGAATAATTTTCTTTGTTGCAACTGAAAAGAGTAACTGCCTCGCTACTTAGAGCTAGAGATGCCTTCACGAAGCAGCCGCACCAAACTCTTCAATATTATCTCACATATGAATAGACTCAGTCTGCTATGTTGTTTTGGGTTTTGTATATTCAACAGCACTACCTTCGAGATTACTTGCAACTGCTTAAAAGAGGTGAACGTCCAAGTGCTCTCAGAACGCTACGCCCTTTCATGGATCCCCTAGGTGTCATCAGGGTGGGCGGGCGGCTTCAAAACTCAGCCTTGGCCGACTCAGCCAAACATCCAATGTTGATTCCAGGCAAATGTCATCTAGCATTGTTGATTATTAATTTCTTTCACGTCATTTACTTGCATGCAGGACCTCAAACTACGCACAATCTCGTCCAAAGACAATTCTGGATTCTAAATGCAAGATGCCTCATACGACAACAGATACGCAAGTGCCTTTGCTGTTTCAAGTGCAGTCCAAAACTTTGTACACCTCTCATGGGAAATTTACCAACGTCCAGATTCCCTCAGATAAGACCTTTCTTGAAAGTAGGTGTGGACTTTGGAGGTCCATTTGCTATCAAACCGGTTACAACACGAAGGGCAACCACTGTCAAGTGTTATCTTTGTCTGTTTATTTGTCTATCTACCAAGGCAGTACATATGGAATTGGTCTCATCACTCTCCACCGATGCCTTTATCGCAGCCCTCAAACAATTTGTATCAATTAAGGGAACACTGTCTGATATGTATTCGGATAAAGGTACAAATTTTATTGGTGCAACACGTCAGCTGAAAGAGTTGTACAAAATCTTGTTTGCTGAACCAGCATGGCAACCTGTTCAGGCCCAAATAATTCAACTGAACATCAAATCATTTCAACCCTCCCGCTAGCCCACAATTTGGAGGATTACGGGAGGCAGCCATTAAATCTGCCAAGAACCACATGAAGCGAGTTGTAGGTTACCAGGTTCTTACTTCCGAGGAGATGGCTACTTTGATTGCAGAAGTCTCTGCCATAATGAATTCCTGACCAATTTGTCCCCTCTCCACTGATCCATCTGAGCTTGATGTTTTGACTCTGGGGCACTTTTGGTGGGAGCACCATTAGTTGGACTGCCTGAAGAAGACATAATACCAGTGCCAAATAATCGCTTGAGCCGTTGGCAAATCGTGTGCAAATTGAAACAATCCATATGGAAACGCTGGTCATCCGAGTACCTTCACACACTGCATCAGAGGGTCAAGTGGAACACCTCAACTCCAGGCATATCCGAAGGCATGTTAGTTCTAGCGAAAGACTCCAATCTGCCTCCGTTACGATGGATTACAGCAAGAGTCTTGAAAGCACATCCTGGTACAGATGATGTCGTGAGAATAGTTACTCTGAAAACTCAGAACAGTATTATGCAACGACCTGTAACACAACTATGTCCTTTACCGTTAATTAAAGCCTTGTTACGGAGTTTTGCAGTGATTTCGAAAATATTATTTTTATTGCTACTTAATACTCATATCAAAATTTTGCTGCACAGTTTTGACACTTATATGTTATAATTCGTAGCTGAAATTTTTTGTAGACTCATACTGAACGGTTTTTTAGATTTCTTACCCAAAGTACCACGTTTTTCGTCGTGAAAATAAGCAAAAATTAAGGATATTATTTTTTTTCTGGCAAATGGTACATTATTTTTAAAAATGTGTCCACAGTATTGTGCATCATGTGATTGCACATTGACTCAAATTTTTTCAAGACTTTTGGTTAAAAAATGTTTGAATTATTGGCACCAGTCTGAAAAAAACTCGGGAACAAGCCCTTAACATAGATAATCTGGTCATGTAATTTATAAACTTAAAATGTATTGCCAGCCAAGAAAGACTCCCATGTGGACTATTTAATAATTATTGTGTGTGTTCTTGTGTCCTTTGATTTAATAGTCTTATTTTCTCAACTGCAGAAAATGTACCATTCTCGGTGGGCGGTACGTTAGAGATTGTTCTGTCTAGTGTATTTTGTTTGGTTTGTTGACAAGGTTGGCACCACAAGTTACAGTCACTGGGATTTTTGGTTTTGTCAAGTTAAAAAAAATATATGTATCTGTATGTCTGATGTAGGATGCTCACTCAAACAATAAAAGGACTGGATACTAAATCAACAAGATCACTAGCCTCCAACTAACGCAATCCAGGTTTGGTCCCTGGCCAGGTCAATTTGGATTTTTCCATGTTGGAATCATGCCGGACAGTGTCATTGGTCACTGTTTCTCTTTAGAGATCTCCCATTTCATACACACAAGCAGTCCAGTGCTGCTACTCCATAGACATAATTCACCCCACATCTCTTGTAAAGATCATACCGTAGTTGTTAAGAGCCGTCCAAATCTCCCCACTCAGTTAATTCAATTGTAATGCACTTTTTCTCGTAAATGTCTTTTTGAGATACTGGCACAGTAAACTAACTTGTACATGCATGTTAACATTCAACTTTGTGTTATAGTTATGATGCTTGCAATTAGAAAACTCAAATGCACGTGAATTATTTAACCATAGCGTACTCTTCCATCCTGTGATCAACGAACACAAAGACTTAACCGTTTTATACGCTGTTTAAGTCGACATCACTTCCACTTTCATTGCTTAGCAAACTACGACTCTGGCGACATACAATAATGTTTACTGTATGCTATCCAATGGACTGTGAATTATTTTTTGAAATTCTGTAATATATAAAAAGTACTTACTTGCAAAACACAAAATGAATATATTTTCAGCATACCAATGACACTACGGTGACATAAGACAGGAAAAAATATAGTTTCGTTATCCCAAAACGAAGCCAAAGTTTTGTATGTGTCCGGACTGTGGTCGAGATGTAAAAATTACGTTCATTGGACATTTTAATGTAACACTGTTGATACCTGAGGACAGTTCCATATAAGACGTAGTATAAGAAGAAATAGTTACAAGATCTTAAGCATTCAAAACCTCGGAATGACTATAAATTTAGTTCATTAGGGCTGGTGCTGTGTGTTACAGTGAATTACAGTTGTTATTTCTTGTCGTTGACCTTTTTGTGTTTCATGATATTATATGAAAATTTAACGTGCGTGTTACAAAATAATATGGTATAAAATTCTGTATGAATTTTTCCATGTTGATCTAATGTCACCTGTAAATTCATGAAGATTTCTTGACTGAATAATTTTACTACATTATTAGGCTTCCTGGAAATTACTTTGGTAAAGAAAATATTTATGTTTTGTGTGTGGCAAATTATATCTTATAGAATAGAGTAGGTGTAGGCATACTTGCAACATTTACGACTAGCACAATAACATAACTGTAAAGTTATGTTAGGCCTGGGCCTACTATGCACCTACAAGGAATGGTTGTATTTGTGCTACTTGGTGAAGTATTGGCGAGCTACGGCTACATATGTTATACCTTCTATTTGGCTTATCTCTTATTTGTTTACCAAATGGCACTAAAAATCTTTTATTTTTCTGTGCAATGCTAAAAACCCACAATAGATGTAAACTATAACCCTACTTCTTTTTATAATATATTATTTGTTGCTGCTTATGAAATGAAGAAACATTACATTTTCAGTCATGTAATTTAGTATTTATAAGTTTAGCTCTTTTGGGTTTTTATGCCATGTACATGTTGAAAACTAGTACCTAAATATTTGGGCCTAAAGTAAAATTATACTATAGAGCCTGTTAAATCTGGTGTCTGAAACATAACTTCGTTTCGTCACTCTCAACCAAAATAAAATTACAGATGCTCAATGGGTTCTGTTAGAAATACATAAAATAAATAAATACCTACCATGTAAGCTTAACTAATCAATGTGTTAAAAAAACTTTAAGCCTAGAACTTGACACATGTTTGCATTTAAGATAATTTACGTCCAAAATATGAATTTATCGGTGCTAAAAAAACACTCCAATTTAGCTTAATTGTCAGTGTCAGTAAAGGAGCACCTATTCAGACCAGCTGTACCTAGTGTTGTCTGCTATAGGTTAGTTTAGCATTTGTAACTTGTGTTAGGTCTGCACAGACACTGCATAACAGATGACGTTCAGCAAAATTACTTAAATAGACCAAGTTTGTTAGTTTTTAATCAAACAACCTGAATTTGTAAATCATAGAGTTAGACACATATATCTACCATAATGCAGTGGCAGTAGATGTGAATGTTTCATGCCTGTCAATAAAACAGAAAATTCTGCTAGTTAAATGTGACAGAAAAATGTAAAACTAATTGGGGTGATCTTTCAACAATAACTGTTACTTGGTTTTATTTGTTTGTATTTCAAGAATCAAATCACACAACCTAACCAACCCGACATTGTGTACTTTTCCACAGCAACTCCGGGGTAACCAGTTGTTCATCACCAGTATGGCGGCGCACATGGAAAATAGTTGCAGACGACTTCAACAGCGTATAGACCCTACAGATCCAGCATTATATTTTTTCAATGTATAGTACAGGAGAAACTATCACAGGAAGGACATCCTGTAGCCTTCTTATATCGATCGCTAAACAAGTCTGAAAGGTTACATTCATCAAAAGAAAAGGAAACATATGCCACAGTAGAAGCCCTGAGATGTTGGCAACATTATATTCTTAACAGACAATTTCATCTCATTACTGTTCAATGGTCTGTCTCTTTTACTATTAAAAATGACCATTAAGGAAAATAAAAAATTATGAGGTGTAGACTACAATTATTTAATTACAATTATGAGATTGTGTATCCAATTGGAAGCGAGAACAAAGCAGCTGATGCTCTATCTCGTTCTCGGATAAGCAAATACTTTAACTTTGCTGAAACCTTTGTCATCCATATGTGTCCCTACTTTGCCATTGGGTAAGCAAGAACTCAACATTCTCGTTGGAGAAAATTTGTAAGGTAATTTCATACATGTGTTTATACTCAAGTTAAGCCTTATTTTCCAAAAAATATTGGACACAATTTAAAAGGCAAAACAGCCCTTCCAAAGACTTGCTATGGACTTCAAAAGTCCTCGTCCATAACGTTTTAGTGACAACTTTCTTTTAGTTATGGTTTATGAATAGGCTTACTTCAGATATCCACTCGCTTAACTTCTCCCAGACATGACAGCTGGGTATTGTTTTCTTTACATGGCATTCCCTCATTCAATCACACTGATAGAGGCTCTATTTTTATGCCTCAAAAACTCAAACCTTTCTTACACGATCATGGAATAGCAACTAGCAGAACAATGGCTTAGAATCCTCAAAGGAATGGGCAAAGAAAAAAATATGTGGGAATTATTTCGAAGACAATAGAACTGGCCCTTCTGAACAGAACACTGCTTAATCCAAAATGGGAAGAAGTTTAACACGAAGCTTTAGGATTGATTCATTCACTTCTGGGTTATTTAAAACTCGCTAGGGTTCCAAAGCTTCGGGGGGGGGGGGGGAA
>PNEQ01106981.1:0-41958 GCA_003012365.1 Medauroidea extradentata | reverse complement strand
CAAGAACGAACAAACACAAGAACGAACAAACACAAGAACGAACAAACACAAGAACGAACAAACACAAGAACGAACAAACACAAGAACGAACAAACACAAGAACGAACAAACACAAGAACGAACAAACACAAGAACGAACAAACACAAGAACGAACAAACACAAGAACGAACAAACACAAGAACGAACAAACACAAGAACAAACAAACACAAGAACGAACAAACACAAGAACGAACAAACACAAGAACGAACAAACACAAGAACGAACAAACAAAAGAACGAACAAACACAAAAAACAAAGAAGCGCGTATTTGTTCTTGTTGTTGACTTTGTTTTAATTTGCTGCTGTTGGTTATTGCAGTCTCTTTTTCTTTATTGAATTTGTGATCTGTCTTTAACTGCTGTTCTGAAAGTTTTTAAGATTACCATTGCTGTTTATGGATTCTCATCATTCAAGCAATTTATATGTCTTCAGTTTATTGTATGTTTCGTGATATTTTGTCAAGTACTAGAGAGAGAAGAAATTAAAATATGAGCTTGCCACACGCTTCGCCACTGATGCAGGCCAAGTCACGTGGTGTCACTTCGTCAGAGAGCAGCCATGAGCAGCTGATGTCTGCTTCAGTACACGTGTTTTCTTGTAGGCGTGTTTACAAGTGAGCAAACCAGAGAGTTTTTCATGCTTCTACCCAACAGCATACACTCATCCCCCCCCTCGCAAATCCAGACAATTTGGGAAATCGGAGAGCAAGTCAGAGAGCTTAATTTTTACCTGACGAGCCGTACGAGGAAAGGCCGAGGTTATCATGAATTTTCTGCATCGCCGTGTATGAATAGACAAACAATTGACTAACTTAAAATTCTGGGTTTTCTACGATGTCTATAACGGACCTGTGAAACTATTGAAACAGGTTAAACTCGAAATTGTGAGGTATCGGGATCGATTTCCTGTTTCCGGCCATTCTCATTTCGGTTTTTTGCAGTTTCCCGAAATCGTTCCTAGCGAATGCTTGGATGGTTCCGTGTGAAAGGCCGTGGCCGATTCATATCCTAGTTGCTGTCCTTGTGTGAAGTTGTGTCACCGTCTCTAACGACCTCAATGTCAATGAGACAGACGTTAATACCATTTATCTTTCACATTAACCATTTAAATCATAAATAAATTTGAAATTTAGTTGTAGCAAAAATACTGGTTTCATGACTATAGATGTACTTTCTCCACTCTTGCCCTCATCTTAGATCTTGAAACCGATAGCAAAAGTGCGTAGTGCTGTACTGTATTCGCTGCAAATGATCATGGTTCAATTTTTTGCTATAATTCGTTTAACGCCAGGTCGCAAAACCCCCCAAATTCTTCAAAGTTAAAGCCTTAAGGACCTTTAAAGAATATAGATCTTCTGCATATATCTTCATTAGGTCTATATTATATTTTGGTGATATTTTATGAAGTGCAAGACAAAAAAAAATTAAAAACAAATTTTAAAAAAACCTTTATGGTAGTCAAAAGGAACTTAATTTTAATTATTTTACAATATAAATTACAAATTTGTACAGTGTTGCAGTATTTATCAGCATATTACAATGAATGCTAAAGATACCAGTAATTTAATATTTTTTTAGGGGTTTGTGTTTAGCTATCATTTCAATTTTATGAAAAAATTAAAAGCTAAAGTAGCCAGATACGAAATACTGATTAAAGACTAACGAAGTGTCCAATTACAGGTAATTTTATTATATGAACTTGAAAGGACTCCAAGAAACCTTCCCCTCCCCTCGAGACAGTGTATACTGTCGCGGATAGTTAAATGATTTAAAATTGCATTCAACAGTAGTTCACCTTAGGTTATTTACAATTACGCTAAGAAAGTAAACAAAAATACTCTACAGTTGTTTACGTCACATCCTTACATTTTCTTTAATACAAAGTCACAAAACGATTTAAAAGAACTCTGTACACTCTGCAGTTTTCTTTGACACTTGAACAACGTCGAGGTGGCCGCCCTGGGTGACCGAATTGTGCGAGCTTTGATGCCTAGAAGCTGGAAGCAATAAGGACGACACAGCTCGCCCATCACGCTCCCTCTAGCCTCTAGGCGCAAGTCACTGAGCTATCGTCCTCGACAACAATTCGCCTCAACGAAACATATTATGTCAATAACACTGAATGACTTAATATTTAAAGTTAAAGGTGTTTGTGGACACCTGCATTTTCTGCGCCAAATTTTCATACCAAAAAACCACAAAAAATATCCATTTTCACCATTTTCGTACGATTAATGAGTAGTGATGCGAGAGGATAATGGGTTTTGCGGCTCATTAACAGCGAGATCGTAAGAGACGACGAGGGTAAAGTGAGTTTAAGGAAAATCACAACAGCCATGGCTGAGCCGAAGTTCGAACCCAGGACCTCTCGCACCGCGTACGGGTGCTTAACCGACTGCGCTACAGAGGCCGGCTTAAGAGCGCCAGAGATAGTCAGTCACCATCTTGAATTTTTGTATTTTGTGTCATAAATTTCCTTCGGGGTAAATTTATGGAACTTTAACCTAACTACAGAATACAGACATCGTAAATATATTTTTGTCCTTACTGTTGTTACACATAGAATTGTAGTTAGAAAATTCTTATTACTTTCTTAACTGTAATTCTATATGTAACAACAGTAACGACGAAACGGTATTTACGGTATATAGAAGTCTATAAATATGTATTATATGTATTCTGTAATTATGCTAGTTTTAAAAATCTATCCAGAAGAAAATTTCTGACTCAAAATACCAAAATTCAAGATGTTGACTATCTCTCTCTCTATCTTAAAGAGTAGAGTGATGAACATGACAAGGGTATACTACACACATGTATAACGTATTTTGAGCGCTATTCCTAAGCTTACGTCACTCACACTAGTGGATAAGTTTTCGAATAATCTTTATAAACCGCCGAAGCTCTGTAATTTTAGTGACGACCAGGGTAGGCAGCCACCTTAAGTGGCAGAGCAAGGGCTAAATTTAATTTATCGATTTTCTGCAATTACTTCTGCTTTAAAATATTTTTGGTAAATGTGGCAATGTTAAGGCATAGAAAATATTTGTGATGAATTTTGGAGATCATAGAAGTGTAATACGTTAATCTTATATTGGACTTGTAATAATTCTTGAAAGTTAACCTATAATTACCTTGCAATGTTACTGCATGCCAAATTAATCAAACGTTCCATTATTAATGTCAAGTAGTTTATCAAGAATATATCCAATTTATTTTCAAAGAGACATTTTTGATAATACAACTTTAATAAATGTTATGGTTCAAACTGAGAAATACAAGATCATTATCTAACACTCCCCTTTAATAGGAAATGTCTCGCAAACACCTTACCTCTTCTCCCACAGAGCCAAACCACGGTGCCGACAGTTCGGACACGTTCCCCTCCCCCTCCCCTACCCTTTTGCCCACAAGCGCCACATATCGTGTTTCACAACACTGCACGTTTCACAACTTCCTGTCTCTCGTCAGCGTTAGACATGTCGTCTCCACACTTCCCACCTACACACACAGATACCATTTCCTTCCGTCTCTGGGAGAATATTCTGGTGTTAATTTTCGTGCCATGATTAGGTTATAAGCACGTGTACGTTTTACTAACATTCGCTGTGTACACACGTCGGTAAGAACCTCGAGTATGTTACAAACCCCAAAATAAACCCAATACCATGTCATCTAGAAAAGACAGAAGCTAGTTACAAGCAGTTTAGTACTTTTAAAAGTCCTGCATAAGGTCAGTTTATACCGTTTTTGCGATAATTACTGTTTTTATAGCTTAAACCAGAACCGATAGCAATCAACCGTCCGGCAGTTTTATTCAAAAAAATGTTTTTGCCATGATAGCTAATTTTTTCAAAATAATAAATTACACGGTTTCGACAAAACGTCAATTAACCATAATTTCTTTAATTACATAACTAGCTAAAACAATAGTATTTACTGACTTGAAAAAATCTTCAAATATGTAGGAGATGATTTTAAACAAACATGCCTGAGAGATTTTTGATATTTTCTCTCGTTTAGGAGTAAAAAAATTATTATCTCTAAAAAAAAAATGTAAAAACAAGAGAGCACATAGCTTTAAGAGGGAAGTGTCTACACTTTTAATTTGTGTGTTTTTAAATATAATCCTTGTTTGTTTTATTTTTTCAACATTTAAGTTCGTTAAAACATAATTGCACTTATACGATTTCTGACTTCACAAGCAAACGTATGCTAGTTATATGTATTTCGTAATATGAAACCCTCCAAAGTAAATTATTCAGTATTTCTGTCCAAATGTTTCTAGGCGCCGTAAAAACGAGAGACATTGGAACACGCTAGCTTGTGAAAATAGAAAGTGAAGCGTTCCTACGAACTAGCTAAACAAACGTACAGTGTGAGTAAGAAACTCAGGAAATGATGCGAAGTCTTCAATACCCGACGATGTGAATTGAATGCGCAGTGCTGCACGCCCTCCATAAAACCACTCGGCCTGCACGTAGAAGATAGGTTGAGGGCGCGGCTACATACATTTTCAACGTCATATTTTTATTTTTGTACCAGATATTTTTTCTTATTTTAGACATTAATTAAGACTAAATTTTGTTGTTGTCAATTTTTGCTCGCCACTAATACCAACTGACATACCAAACTGGAAAAAATTATACAGTAAATAAATATGCTGTAGGCTACAACGTCTTCTGTATAAAAACAAATATATATATATATATATATATATATATATATATATATATATATATATATATATATATTAATTCTTGAATTTTTGACATTTTTATTTCAAATTTCGGCAATTTTTTTTAAATACAAAAATATATTTTTTATGTAGGAGACGTACTTTACATCATAGTTATTAACTGTATTTTTTTCCAGTTTGGTATGTCAGTTGGTTATAGTGGCGTACAAAAAATCGTAAAATAGAAGTTTTGAAGTTCACTAGTCATTACGCAAAAACTGTGAGAAACAAATACAATTCATAGCAAAAAAATTTAGTCTCAATTTATGTTAAAAATAAGAATCAAATATCTGGAACAAAAAGAAAATTTTTACGTTGAAAACCTATGTAAACCGCGCCTTTAAGGCTGGATTTAACTCGTCACTTAGAATTTTACTGTTTTCTCTTTTTTTTTTTTTTTTTTTTTTTAAATTCTGACAAGAAAAATGTTAAATCTGTGAATATACTGCAAATTATATTTACATTTCACTACAGTACATACATGGCGATCAAGCTGGCAGTGTATAATTAGGTCGCAGTCAGTCAGGTTAATAATTAATATAAAATTTTTTCCCTGTACTGTAGCACGGTAAACTGAATTTGCGGTATAGTCGCAGATTTAATAATTTTCTTATCAGAATTTCCAAAAAGCGAAAAACAAAATAATTCAATCTTGCGACTGCGACCGAACCTTGATGTTTTTTTTTTTCAAGAATACCGCGTGCTATGAAGAGAGAAAGAAAATTCGTCAATTCAGAAACCACTCCTCACGCCTAATTGATGTCAGATGACACGGTTACTTACTATTTTTTTTCTGCGAGATTTTTTTTCAGACGTAAACGAGGGCAGTTAAAGTAAGGAGGTTATTTAACCGTGTTGAGGATTGTTATTAAAACGTCGGCTGCTTTTTTTGTATTTAATTAATTTAGCGTCCCAAGAAACGCAACAGCAAAAGCCACACCCAATGTACAGTACGTTAACGGAAAACCACCTGGCTTATACACAGATTGTAAGTCATGGCCAACGTTGAAGAAATTTTCTACCAGATGTACGTATATGCTGTGGGTATCGTGTTTACAAATGGGGCAGACACCTTTCACCGACATGCGACTGCGGAGAGGCTGGCCAAAGTGTCAGGCACATCATCAAAGACAAATTGATGGCAGCCCTAGTGATTTCCCGTATGCGACACCGGAGTCTACTAAAATTTTCAGAAACCTAGATATAATTTTGTGAAAATGCTACTGTGCGTCGTTATTTTCAAATTATCCTACTGTTCGTCCTTATAATAAGATTTATATGTCTATCCCTATGGCTTTGTTCGTCTAGTTTTTATTCTATGCGCATACGGTAAACAAAATTTATATAATTTTATGATTTTAAAAATTAACAACTTAGTAAAAAAATTAGTACATCTATGAGTAGGTGCCTTGTAAGGATATCAAAATTAATATTAGAAAAATATTAAATGTACTGTTGATATAAGAACAACATTTATAAATCATTACACAGATGGCAAGTTTTCATTTTCGACGTCCTTGCGTGTGTTCTGGGAGAGCAGAAACTTATATGTTTGAAATGTTCATTCAGAATCTTCAGATTTATCTTCAGGCAATTATTATAGTTCGAACTTTACTATCATGTTATAAACATACAGTACAGGTGTCGCACGGAAATTTCTACCTTTTGGAAACGCAACTGTTGCAAAAGTGTCCCAGAAAAATTACATTTAGTACTGTACAATTATTCAAAATAAAGTTTAAAAATTAATATATTTGCTTTAAATAATTGCAAAGCATTAAAGGTACAATTTAATGTGTCATTTGTTAAAACGTGTATTTACAAAACGTTGATCTAACCGCACGACCTCTATAGACCACACACTGTTGCATGCCTTGTGAGTGAGAGATATTTGGTCAGGACTCAACATCGGGGTCTTTAGCGCCGGTGAGAGGAGACATGATGTAAGTATGGAGCAGCGCCGGAGTGAAAAGGCGGGGGAAACGGGAGATACCCGAGAATACCCGCCGTCCAACGACATCGTCCGGCGCGATTCCCACATGCGAAATCCGGGAACCGACCCCTCCAGGATCCGAACCCGGATCACCTTTGTGGGAGGGGAATGGTCTGACCGTTCGGCCACCACGTCTCCTGTAAACCTTGTGCATAGAGGCGATATGGCATGTTGTAAGCAAGCAAGATTCTGTCTTAGTGACCGCACCCTCATAGACTCTGATTGTGCTTGTTGTCTTCCGATCATGCAAATTCAATTCAGTAAACCTATATGTAATTTCAGAAAAGTATAGGCTACATGTCCAATGTATAATATTATCTTTATATGTTTTCTATGTTCTCTCATGAATTGTACACAAAATTGAAACGAGTTTGTTTGCTTGTGCTGAATTCATATTGATATTCATTTATAAAATCTATACCTTACGAACATAGGTATAACATCTTGAACATCGCTTGCAAAATTATGTTCCGATGCAATTCCGAGATGGTATAGATCACGCGTAGGTATGTTTTAGAATTTACTATACAAATGGCGTCTCTTGAAGTAGAAGCGAGGGAGATACGATATTTGAGGCGAGCTATGAACCGAGGCAGCAGAGTTTGACGTAGTAACACGTCGCTATCTCTGAGAGGTCAACGAACCTGAGGACAGCGAACGCTGTTTGGCGGAAACAACACACTCCGTCGTCGACGAAGATGTAAACTTCCGCGTCGCCCAAAAACGTCGGGAATCCGACGCCAAGGAGGAGAAGGGAAGAAGAACCAGTGACGTGGGCAGAACGACTTCCGCGTACTCGACACCGAGGGCGTGAGACGTCTGAGGTCCTGGCATTGTTATAAGAAGTTTGAAGACAATACCGTTGTTGCTTTCAGAAACAGAAACTTCTGGGTTTTCCCATTAGCACATCTGATAAACAGAGATAGCGAAAAATCGCGAAACTCTTTTGGTATTGCAATAGTTTTCAAAAGACTGTAGCAAGATGTGCTCTAATGGCTGGGTGACTGTTATTTGACACGGTTTATATTTGAATAGTGAACGATCATTATCTTCGTAACCAGAAATCTCATTACTATGATCACGAGTTTATCGCTGCAAGAATCTTTCACCAGTTTGTTTCCATGTCTTACGTGCATATCGGCATCTCTACTTCTTGGTTATTGGCAGTGTGTTCTTTGGGAAGCGACGTCTCTCGTTAGACTGCGCCAATCAGAACGATGTTACTACAACACGTCCTGTGATTTGCAGGTAGAACCCCATGACATGTGATAGTTAAAACGTTCAGTCACGGACTATAAAGCAGAACTGCAGATGTGCACGTAAGGAACTGAAACAAATTGGGGCAAAAGTCTTTTCGCAAAAAGTGCATAGTCCTACTCATTCTACATTTTCGGAAATTCACCGATGGATCCACCGGTGGTTGAAGCACCGATGTACAACGGTTGAGGCTATCGTCAAAAATCAGGTTGACGTTTTTTTTTTTTTTTTTTAATTTTCCGTCACAAATGAAGTGGCATGAATTTACTAATGTTATGTATCATTATACCGCGATATAAATCCAAACCGAACACTTTATTGTAAGTTGTAATACTAAAATAAATAATTCATTTTTGAAGTAGGTGATATTTTAAAGTACAAGAATTTTCCATACAGGAAAATACGGTAAGTTTGCTTTCTTTGACCTCACATTCCACAATTATTTAAGATATTTCAAACTTTTTCTGCGAGCGTGTGTTCAAAAATTCACCGGTGGAAGTTCCGGTGGACATCCACCAGACTCACCGAATTTTCAGGTTGGTTGAACCGGTGGATACATAGATTCAACCGGATGAGAGAAAATTGGTCATTTATGAACGTCTGGTGTGCACCGGTGGATGCATCCGTGAATTTCCGAATCCGCGGATTGCGTTAGTCAAATGGAAGTCCGAGAATAACGGAATAACTACATTGAACACGTAGACACTACATTGAAACCTAGAAAACAGTCAATTTTCACCACGATAAATTACTCGCTCTACTGATGATATAAAATACTGAGTTTGTAATGAACCCGAGGGCAATGCATCACAACCCGAAAGCCTGTAAGAGTTCCCTGGAAGGTGACATGAAATGAGGCTCTATTATGGAGTAACGACGGAACGCAAGGCCAGGGGAAACCTGCCGGCCAGTGGTAACATCCAACACGTTTTCCACGTGTTAAATATCAGGACAGACCCCCTGGAATTAGAACCATTATCACCATGGTGGAAGGTGAGTGTGCTAACTCACCGCCTTTATACCAGGACATGTGGTTATTTAGAGTTGTAGGTTTATGGGGAGACAGGGTTTCACTGAAAATTTTAATTGTTTTAATAAGTCTTGTGTCTGTACGAGATATTATATGTTTTGAGGGACACATTGCGATTATTTTATTTTTCACTGTAATCAATATTTTTATTTAACTTTCATACTTTTTTTGAATAAATTTAGCTCTTTGGACATTCTACATTACAATGCAGATGTCTGCCAAAGAAAACTATGAAAACATAAATAAGCAGGGTATACTGTAGTCAACCGGATACATACACAACATGAAATTCTATAAATGGAATGAGGTCAAGCAAAACAAGGATAGCCAAATAAGAAAAATGAGAAAGAAAAACTGGACAAAACCAATGCGGACAACACATGTTTGAGGCCTGCATTGGCAAAATGACAAACTAACAGACATCTGCATCGCATTAGAGTATGCGCAAAAACTATGTCATGTACTCCCAATGCACAACTCTTTCTAAAATCATATTTCATAGTTTTTGTATAAACATTCATAGCTTACAAATTTAAATAAAACCGTTTTTACTAGAAAGGAAAACCAACTGACTTGCCGAAATGAAATAATTCACACTGAAGAACAGTGTCGTGGGCTACGCCAAGATATGTATAAAAACCGCAGTAAATATTTGATTTTGTATTCAAGAAATAACTCCAAAAATTGGCAATTATTTATTTAAAATGCAGTGAAGACTGAAGAGATTTTGGTCAGCACTTAGCAACTAGACCTTTAGCGCTGGCGAGAGGTAACGTGATGTAAGGCTGGAATGAAGGGGTGCACTGAGAAAAATATATTGTTATAAGAACCAGATTTTGGTTCCTCCAACCATCCATTATTGTTAACATAATGACAGCTATCTGATTGGTTACAGTTACTACCTACGTATGGTAAATGGAGATAGTAATAACAACAATACTTATTTGTTGCCATTACAGAGTTGCTGGGTACAGTTAGCAATGCTGTTCTGCAGTATTAGCAATCTCTACTTGCTGCTCCTAACAACGCAGTATGACAATTTTAACAATATATTCTGTTGCTTGTACAGTACTGTGTAGTACTCCCTGCAATGCAGTATTGTAATTTTAACAATCTGTTCTGTTGCTTGTACAGTGCTGTGTAGTACTCCCAACAATGCAGGACGGTAATTTTAACCATCTGTTTTGTTGGTTTTACGGTGCTATACAGTAACTTTAACAATATTGTAACGTTACCTTACAGTGCGCCAGCAGTCGCTTCAAATGCTTTATACAGAGCGGCAGTGTGCATGGTTTCTTTCGACAAAGCGTTGCAAAAGCCTGTCGTGAGACAAATTTATAAACCGTAGTATGTTATTCCTGCACGGGAAACAACTATTGTTTATTTTATTCGTGTGAGCTAGGCTTCTTGGCAATAGTTCGTATATATGTTGGTAATTCCGCATCTCATCACGATATACACATCCGCCAAAGACCTCTGCCCCAAGCTAACTTCGTATAATATAGGTTTAGTATATTATCATAATATTCCAGACCCGGCCCTCTTACTATTCTGAAGATTATAGCCAGGTGCCAACCATAGTATTAAACAAAATAAGCAAAACTTGAAAATATATTTTAAAGCTTATAGTACAAGCCCTACTAGCAAGAAGTTCGTGGAGCTAACAACAGATAGCACTAACGTCGCAGCAGTAGATACCTCCAGCAATCCACTGAACTGTTGTATCTACCATACTTGTCTGTTAACTCTACAATACTAGTTCTGTAATCTGAACAAAGTCAGGTGGTGCCTCCAACAGTCCACGACACTATTTGTGTTTACTATACTTGTTTGTTAACTAAACAATACTAGTAGGAGAGTAATTTGAACAGAGGCAAACACGTTGCGGGCACAAAATAGTATTGTTAAGGTTACACTGCTTGTTTGTTAACTTTTAACAGAATCAGATGGTAAGCACAACAAGTAGGAGAGTAATTTGAACAGAGGCAAACACGTTGCGGACACAAAATAGTATTGTTAAGGTTACACTGCTTGTTTGTTAACTTTTAACAGAATCAGATGGTAAGCACAACAAGTAGGAGAGTAATTTGAACAGAGGCAAACATGTTGCGGACACAAAATAGTATTGTTAAGGTTACACTGCTTGTTTGTTAACTTTTAACAGAATCAGATGGTAAGCACAACAAGTAGGAGAGTAATTTGAACAGAGGCAAACATGTTGCGGACACAATATATTATTGCTAAGGTTTCCCTGCTTGTTTTATAACTTTTAACAGAATCAGATGGTAAAAACAACAAGTAGGAGAGTAATTTGAACAGAGGCAAATGTGTTACGGGCACAAAATAGTATCGATATATTTACCTTGCTCGTTTGTTAACTTTTAACAGAAGAAGATAGTTCCTAGAACCAAGTTATTGTAACTGAAACGAAAAGTTATTGGTGCTGCTAGTGAAAAACTTTGTTAATTTTACAGCAACATGTTTAGTAATTGTTACAATACTTCGAGACAGTATTTTCAACCATTTATACATTTGCAACAGCAAACCATTCTGTTCTTATTACAGAGAAGATAGTTCCTTCAACAGAAAAACGTGCTACAAGATTTGGATTGTTCCTCAAACGATAAATATTGTAATAAAGTACAGAACAATCGGTTAATGTTACTAAAGTCTTGTTGTTGCTACCATACAAACTTATTACGGAACAGTTCTGTAAATATCTGAGTGATAATTTTTCTCAGTGTGAGGGAAACGGGAAATCCCTGAGAAAAACCCCCGACCGTGACATTTTCTGGCACGATTCTCACATGCGAAAATCCGGGGACCGACCTCGCCTGGAATCGAACCCGGATAGCCTTAGTGAATGGCGCCAACAGTGCCCCTTCTAATTCAGTATTTTTATATCGTAATCAACTAGGCAGTGAAATAGACAAAATTTCTGTTTTAATTAACACTACAGACACGACAAACATAAAAAAACCGAGTAAATTCGTGGTTATCTGACATTACTTGACAGCCGGCAGGTCGGAAGTGTAAAAAAAGCCGAAATACAAACATACTGTACAGCATTTAAATATGTTATAAATGATATAATACTATTTCTAATTATATTTTAATTAATGAGCAATAAATACCTAGTTAAGGAAATGCAGGAATTCGTCTTATTTATCCCCAAATGCGAGCTCGAATTTACCCGGAGGGTAAGGTCATCGATGGCTGCATTACAGTGAATATATAGTTAGTTCAGGATAAAGTGAGTACTTTTGAAACCATAGTTATGTTTTCCTGAGAAAAAAATAGTTTCCTGTTTAATTTTAATACAAAGCAACCTTAGTAACATTCAAACTATATGTATAGGGCCCGGTAGTTTTCGCGAAAAGATTTTTACTTCGTGTCAGTGTCATATGTGCACACCTGCAGCTCAACTTCATGGCAATTGGGAGAGTGTATTTGTGCAGAGTTATTATTAATGTGACTGTCCCAGTCAGTACGTGGATAACTGTGACACATCACGTCTGTAATTTGCGGGTTTAACCTCCACACGCTGGGTGTTAAACATCCAATCACTGACCACAAAGCAGGACTGTAGACGTAAAGGCACAGAAACAACGTGGGGCAAAATTCTTTTCGCGAAAAACAGGGGTCCCTATGTATAGATTGCACCACACTAAAGAGTTCGCGTGAGGTCAAAATAAGTATTATTTTTCAATTACTAGTTTAGACAATATAGTCTTCAAAAGTGCTGACAATCGCGGCCACACATATAGCCTAAATACCTCAATTATACTCGGTTCATGAAAGCTTGTATCTGCTTGAGATTTTTAAATATGTGTTGCAACGGGAGTTTATAATTAGAATTTATTGGTTGTTGGTCATGCGCCATTGCTCATGTTTTGCTGATCAAACTTGTGTTGAATGACAAAGTACAAAAAAGAAAAAGAACAGGAAACGATATAAACACACAAAAATATCTCATAGGAATTCTGTCAGTTTTTATTTGTTTTTAAATATATTTTTTTTACTTTTTTATTAATTATTATAGTAGACAACAAATAATTCTAGAGATATAATTAAGTCGAATATCGACACAACACCCAGACACAAAAGACAGACAAAAATATAGAACCAGATTCCCAACATGAAAAAAGATGGAAATAGACATAAACAGTGAACAACAAACAATTGACAATAGACAACACAACACAAGTTAAAAACAACTTTTTACTTACTTATTCTAGCATGTCACCCACTGCTCAGTTATGTTCAGAAATTAGGAGTGTAATAAAAATTGTCTCTCTCTCTTACAACCATGGATCTCCACGCCTATGTTGAATGACCAAGTGAACAATTTTTGCTTCTAATCCGTAGAGGGAGGAATTCCTACAGGTGGTCCCAATTACTTAAGCGGGTTCTGTAAAAAAATCGTTATTTTATGATTGTACCAAACACTATCCAACTCCCACAAATAAAATATTTTTCGGTTCCATAGTTTTAATGCAAGCGCGAATTAAAATAAAAAATAAATAAAATAAAAATTTCGCTACCTACCAAAAAAAAAAACCTGTCCAACGATACGAATGAAATAACTTTGAGTAAAAGTAAACGTGCTAAGCTAGTTAATGACACCTTCTCTTATTTCACGCAAAAATTGTTTGTATAGAAAAAAAATCTTTGAATATAGGCTACCAAGCTTGTGCATTTATTTGTGTGCCCGTAATTAAAAAAAATAACAAAGGCGTTATTATGTAGCTTACTTAATATATTTACTTTCACTCAAAATTATTTCATTCCTATTATTCGAATAGAAGAAAACACATTTTCTTGACAACCTGTTGTATAATTAACCTCAGAACTGTGCAGGAAGATACGAGCGTGCGATGAAACGTTGGCTAAGGTAGTGTACGGTAGGATGAGCCTGAACACGTGCATAAACCAACCCCTAACACCCCACTTTCTTTTTTTCTCTTTCTTCCCCGTCTGATGTGTTTAGCACGTGACTGGTGCCGCCCCGCCCATCAATCAACAGCGATGGTAGTCGACCTGACAATGCGTCAGCTGAGATCCTGGAGATTTGCGTTTCTCCTTAAGTCGTATTTTATCCTAAAATGCCGGCAAAAATTCCGACGTAGTAATGTAAGGCCACCATTTTATCGCGAAAAGATTTTTACCTCACTTTGTTTCAGGTAGACGTGCTTCATGATTATTAGCAGCGTGTTTTTTTTAGACATATTTCTCATGTGACTGCACCAATCAGAATAACATTATTGTGACAACGTACGTCTGTGATTTCCCAAGGCAAGTGAGAGTAAAATCATCCTATTACAGACGAAGTAGCAAAACTGCAAATGTGCACATACGCATGGAAACCAAACGTTGCAACAATTTTTCGTAATAAAATCATGGCTATACTGTTTTTTTTTTTTTTTTTTTTTTTTTTGCGAAGTGGTTTTCATACCAGTTTTATTCAATACCTTGCGTGCAAATCTACAGCTCTGCGCATCTCTGTATAGAGACTTATCTTTATTTGACCCTGCCAGTTAGGATAAGGTTCCTATCATTGACCGAAGCAGACCTCCAGATATGAACGTAAAGTATTGAAACAAGCTGGTAAGTCAAACGTCAGTTTAGGAAAAAAACGCCTAAGAATCTACTTGCTGGACAAAAGGCTGATTAGGCTTAACGTACTTAAGGCTACATGCACTCCTCTGGGCAGAAACGCCCAAACACAAAACGCATACTGGGCTAAAACCCTTTTTCAGGTCAAACGTTGGTTAGGCAACCGTCTGTTGTCTTTACGCTTGTAAGAAAAACGCCAGCTAAGCAATATTTACGTTTTCGAAACCCTTGTAAGAAAAATGACGGATAAGTTCAACACTGATAAGCCAAACTATTTTAATGACGAAACGCGGCAACATCGTAATCCCTACGAAATACTTTTGTGTCCCGCATACGAACATCCCCGAGTTATATCCGTCGGCAATTTCTGCACAATGTTGTCAAATGGGACAATATCTGATTGCAGCCTGTTATCAGTGACAAGCCAACAGCTTCCTTTTGCGTGTAGTCTCCGCTTCGATCTTGGGGATTCTCAATTGTGGTTTGTGGTGAACAGTCTGCTCTGTTGACGTTTACTTAATTTTTGTGTTTGATATCGCTTCATTAGAACACCCCGATTTGCTTTTTTTTTTTAATAATATATTGCAACAGTGTAATATAATAACACTTTGGATTTCACGTGTTTGTTTTGTAAATATGTAATTTAAAATAGCCATGCATAATTAATTAAAATTATAATTCTATTCGTAGTAGTATTTGTATCACTGTGAGCTGAAGTTGCAATTTATTTTAGTCATACCTTAATTTTACTGTTGGAATTTATTGGTTTGCGGACATACGCCATTGCACATGAGCAATGGCGTATGTCCACAAATCAATAAATTCTAATTGTAAACTTCTATTGCAACAAACATTTAAAAATCTCCTTAATTTTACTATTAATCTCTCAACCTACTCTACTACGTTGATCGGGTAAATTTATGTTATGTTGTACAATTTTGTGAGCGTTCGTGGTGGATATTTTCCTAAAAACACATCACATAATGTTAGTCTCAGTTGAAGGTCAGATATGGCAGTTATCTTCAAAGGTACGGTAAATAGACTTTTCGTCTCGTCGACAGCGATGTAATTAAAGACTCTTTTCCAAGATATATTCCCTTGAGAACAGCTGTAGTTGCGCGTAGTTCCCTAGGAAATGGTGTCCCTGTCAATACGGTCGAAGGTCACCTTTCTAGAACGAAAAGTCTCGAAATCCGGCTTTCGTATTTTCAGGGTAAAAAAAAAACTTACTGAATAGTAATGTTTTTTCCCATACACAGCATAGAAAAACGTGTACTTAAGCCAGTAAATATGCAAACATTGAGCGTGGTTAACTAGTTCAATAGTGGTAAATTCAGGAAATATTTTATTGTTTTCTCTATATATTTTGGGGCACCATAAATGTACGGAGAGACATTTTATTACATCCTCTTTCAGTAAGATTCCATAACTGGAAGACCGCCTTTGACGTGGCAACCCTGTAAACAAAAAATACCAGAGCACGGTGCTCTTCATACGCAACTACAGCTTTATCTGTGTCTACTGCAGACTCAATTGCCGTTGTAGGGGGTAAATCCCTGGTATTGAGTTCTTTGTTTACAGGGTTGCCACAACGATGTAAACGGCATCTTAGTGTAAATCATTCTATGTATTATAGACTTAGGTATTTCGCTTTATTATTCTTGGGCAAAATGGATTTCACTAACTTACGTGTATATTGGGAGCTTTTCATTGGTTTCAGGCAGAATAACTGATTTTTTGGTGAAATGAATTCAACAACAACTTGTTTCAATGCCACGTATGCACATCTGCAATTCTGCTTCGTGGTTAGTGAATTTGATGTTTTTATTCTCAGCGTCTTGGGGTTTTAACTGCAAGTAACAGACGTCTGGTGTCGCAGTAACCTTATTCTGATGCGCGCAGTTAAACGAGTGAAGCCTTTGCCCAAACACACTCTGCCGATAGCCGGGAAGCAGACTGCGGATGTGCACGTAAGGCAATGAAAGAAGTTAGTGCGAAATATTTCTCACCAAAAACAGTGGCCCTAGTTATTTGGCCCCGTGTATTTGTAAGGGGGTAGTTTGACATTTGACTGGATCAATCAGAATTACTTTCTTGCGACATGAAATACCTGTGTTTCGACGGCAAATCTCAAGGACTCGTAAGAGTTGTACCCGTCGTGAACTAAATTGTTCTGAAATACAACCAGTCATGAAATTGTTTTCCTGAAAATGTGTTGCCACTAGCAACAACCATATCCGCCGCTTGGGGTAGAGAAGATAGAGACGAAATTAAATCAAAAGGACATGTAATGACGGACGGAGGGAGAGGAGGTATGATTTGCTGCTACAGACGACGGGTAAGGGATGTATCTACCGCACTCCCCTACCCGCCGGTCTCATCAGTCGAGATGTCTCCCCGCATTCCAACAGTCTCTGGGGTCAGCAGGTCAGCCTCCACCCTCATCAACCCTCTGACAAATAAGTGTCGACGCCGTGCAGTCAGCGGCAATTTCTGCCCTCCTCTTCTTCCCTAGTGTCCCATGTATGGCTTCTTTATACTGTTCCTCGACTCTAATTGGAGCACTCAGCACACGACTATTTTGGAAAATTTTTTTATTTATTTTATTTTGACTTTACTATCATTTGGAACGCACAAGGCTAAAAGTTTCGTCGACTTCGAGGACATTAAAGAACAGACAAATAACGACACCAGCATTCACTATGAGTGAGTTTACAGAACCGCTGTCACTACACAAATATTGTCGAAACGGGAATACACCCCGTCGTTCTCCTGGGTATGAATCGAGTGTTTTAACAAGTGCAAGACCTTGCTCAATTTGCCAACTTAAGAATTATTTGGCTTCTCATACACTTAGCCAAACTGACTTCGTTAGTACACACGTATTCGCTTAACAAATAAAAGTGAAAGCTATAAACACAAGACCTAATGTCTATTAAAGCATGCGTACTAACCGAATACAGACAACACATGTTACTCCTAAGATATTTTGATCGAGAAACGTATGTCACTGAACTTTAGGTAACATTCATACACTGCATAACCAACAATACATAATTTGAACTTGCAACATGATAACTTACACTCTTAAAAACTTAAATAAAGTCGACTAAATATATATTGGTTTACTTCCTTGTTGTTGCGTCTCCCCACACTTCGTCCTCTTTAGCTCATTCATTTGGGCTGCCTGTACGTAATTTTTATTTAAATACAACGTTCGCAAGTACACGAAGTTTCCGTCTTCAAGTTTAATTAAAACTGGTTTTGAAATACTGTTATTTTACTTCAGCACTTGATTGTATAATACTCGTACAGTTAAGTATTTTATCAGAAATATGAAACACTTTTTATTATACTGTGCCAGTAATTGTCGTTAAGTTGTTGATACATAATTGAACACACATTTCCCAGTTGTTCTCTACACTCTGATAAATTGAACATTTTTTAACTTAAGTGCTTAAATAGCCTGTTATTAGTTTAAGAATTTTTATTTCACCTGAACTTTATCATAAAATTTTTCATTCTCGGGGTTCAAATTATGTAGGTACCTCTGTAGTGCGAAACGTGATTTGAAATAACAAGTTGTAAACATTTTAAAATCATCAAAAATATTCAGAACTGAAGTGTCCTCATTAGCACAGACAGATAGAAAACAAACAAAAGCCACAAATAATAGAAACAGTGCTTCAGCTGTGTTCACCAGATACTTATCAACCCTCAGAACCCAATTAAATTTCTCCCGCTGTATATATATATATATATATATATATATATATATATATATATATATATATATAGAGAGAGAGAGAGAGAGAGAGAGAGAGAGAGAGTCAGATGAACGACACGAAAAGTGGTCATCAATCCTTGTATCGACGAGCAAGTAGGTTCCGGTGATATAGAAACATAAGAGTGTAAACCGAGGATGTCACTGAGAAAACCCAAGAAGGAAATCTCTTGCCACATCGTATACAACGTTCGTATTTGTCGTCACCAGGGGATCCAACCCGTACAGCAGGTGTCAGATGCCCTACAGTCCCATGAGTGAATTATGAAACCATTGACTGACGAGACACGACTAGAAATATAACAAGTCAAATTCCACAGTTATGCAATTTAAAACTACTGTTTGGGTTTGTAAACGATTTTATTCTTTCTTCTTACAGCTTGTAAATTCACCATAACGGCAACGCATTGAACCTTTAATAATTTTAAGCAGTCCAGTTAAAAAGATCATACAAGAGCCGTGTAATAACATACATGGCTTGACTTACCTACTAATTGTTTTGAAGGAAATCATATAGGCCTATACTTTCTCATACTTACGAATCTGGCCACTTAAAGCCTCAAATATTGAGTAAATACTAGGCCAAATCGCCTGTAGCATTTTAAAGGTCGTCACTGATAACAATGTTCGTTGGATGGTAACTCTCAGTAATAATTTTTTTTTTTTTTTAATTTTTGCTAAAAAAAAAAAACGAGTCGAAACATAATGCGTTAATTTTGGATGGCGAAAGCTGGTATAGTAAGCAGAATGTGAGTTTACGATTCTTCCGTAACAAAATTTTGTGAGAGTAATGCCATCCAGAAAATCGACTTTAGACTGATGTTGAATATATTTCTATTAATAAATAACAAAAAAATATAATGTGAATATTGTCTAAACAATGGAATATTAAATAGGTTTTTACTATATTTAAATAAAACTAATTCCAAGTAGATTTTCAGGGTAGGATTATTCTCACTACGTTTGTTTATGGAGTAATCGAAAATACATTTCCAATGTCATGAATTTTGTGTGGTGTAATAATATTTAAATATAGTACATTTCATGGTCCTTGTTTGTCGAGGTTTGAAAATTAGTTGATTTTATTCCGTTTAGGCGTGTTACCCGGTAGATACGTTTCGTTATAAACGTGATCAAGCATGGTAGCCAAATGTGTTCTGGTAAACAAACTTAAAAACGCTCGTATTTGCCTTTAATAATGGTTTCTTCGTACCATCTGGCATGTAGGCCTGGGAGTATAAAGCCCAGTTTACTCCGAAAAAATAACAGTAACAATGTGAATTACAAAATGTTAGTTACAAAAATGTTGTCAACAAATTCTGTAACAACTAGGAAATGTGCTATTAACATTGCTGATAGCACCAATGTTTCTGACAAAGTTGTAATATTGATGAACGAATGTTAATAGCCATGTTGATGACAAGAATTCCTACAACATAGCTGATAACATTACTAGTTACGTTTATTACCAACATCCTTTGATCTAGGCCGCCCTAGGATGGGTAGGAAAAATAATGTTATCAACAGTGTTGGTGACAAAGTTATTAACACGTTTCTAAAATTTACAGTTCATGTTGCTAGCTAGTGTTTTCAACAAACTGTTGGTAACAAATTTTATTAACAATTTCTAATATAAATAAACAACGTTAATAACATAATGTTGGCAACAATGTTAATTACATCATGATGTAAACAATTGTCAAGCATTTTTACAACATTGTTAGTAACTTAGTTGACAACACGTGTTATTAGCAATGTTATAGTTGGTGTAAAATAGGCTTAAGAGAAGGGAGAGAACTGATATCGCATCTCTGTCCGGAAAGCGTTATTTCCGGGATGTCTGTCCGTCAGCGGCGCCACTGTCTTGACCTCCTGACAGATTAATTTCCGAGCTGTCTGGCATCGTGGCCTGGATGAGCGAGTTTCATCGATCCCCTATTACATCCCCAAACCATTTCCCAAACACTCCCCTTCACAAAAAATCCTTCCTTGCCCCTGTCACGGCCGGGAAACAAAACAGTTTGAAGGCCTGTCCTATCACTATCTCTGTGATGTTCGTCAGTTGTTTTCCTGTCGACGACACAGCATCGGACTACGCGCTGACCTAGCGACGTCAGGGCGTATCCGGGATATCGATTCGATTCCCCTGCAGTCCTCTTCTACTAGTCACTAGAAATACTGCTCGAGTAATCTTGACGCCGAGGAAGACGTTTGGCCAGAACTACTTTAAAAGAAGTTCTCAAGGGGAAGACAGACGCCAGTTGAACGTCTGGCCCATAGACGCGATGAGAGAAGTGTAGAGAGTCGGCCCTTCAACCCGCGGTATATTGTGGTCGTTGTAGTCCAATAGCACGCGATGTATGAACATATCAGTGTATTATTGTTGTATATGTCGATTACGAAAGTACTGAACACAGATGCCAGGATTTATTTTTCTCCTTTTCCTTCAGGAGACGTATTGTTAGGGACCTAAAAAAAATTCCCGTTTTCTTTAAGGCACAAACTAGAATTCCAGCAACGTAAGTTCGTGTCACTTTCACAATTGGTCCTTGAATTATTTATTTGACACCCGTGTAAGTCGCTGAGCCGAATGCAGGCCCACATCACTGTGTCAGCGAGCAGCTAATGAACGTATACTGTGTACTTGAGTGCATATATATATATATATATATATATATATATATATATTAACTTGGAGGCTAGCCTACAGGTCAGTGAAATCGCGATTATTTTCAGGTCTCTACAATTGCCAATACCTGGAGACATGCAAAATTCGCGTTATCATTTGGTAGCAGACTATAATTTGCTTTCCTATAAATAACAGAGAATAATCTGCGATTCAATTGGCCACGAATTTTAATGTGCTGTCATTTACGTGTGTTACGTCTTTACAGAGGTTGACCTCTACCGTGTAAGCATTCTTCGTAGCAAGTCATGAAAATATCGGACAGCGGGAGACGTAGAATGAACCTATAATCATTTGGAGTCTAGTCATCTGTCAGAAAATAACGCGAATTTTGCACGTCTCTACCAATGCCCTCAAATGCCATTTGTAGCCAATTTTACTTATTTCTTCTCTCTAATGACATACGATAGGAATGATATAACTAGCAGTGTTGAAAGATAATAGTTTTTTCACCCTTCCCTGGAAAGGAACTATGTTCTCAGAACACTTATTTACTGACACATGGGTATAAGCACAAATAATTTTACTAATTGCACACGCGCTGAAAGAAAATATTGTTGGAGTTACCATACTTCTGTTAAAATAGGGACAACAGTCTAGTTTGGTTGTTCCTACAACATTCTCCTCTGTAGCAGTAACAATCTGTTCTGTAGATGGAGTAAAGATCATCTTTGTTTTACCGAACATACGGTTACTTCTACTGAACAGATTGTCGTAAAAACAATGAAGATAGTACCGATAAACTAGACTGTTGTTCTAATTTTAACACAAATATGGTGCCTACAACAATAATTTTCTTTCTGTGACCTGTGGTGGGAACGCTAGATAGGAATTTATATTTTAAATATTGTTTGGACGTCCCCAGAATCAGTTCATGATATCGCTTTTGGTGAGAAACCATTTTTTGTGCATAGAGATGAAAACATTGCTGCAGGAATAAAATTGCAGGAACAATTGTATGAGGTGATGTATACGAGTGTACTTTCTACATTTACTTTGCCACAGATTCAAGGGTATTGAAAACCCCATAAAATACCATGCAGCAATGTGGGCTTCACTGAGATGAACAACAAAGGTTAGTGGTTGTGTTTACGTATGTTCGACATGTACTGAGCCCCAAGTAATTGATTTAACATGTAAATCACTATTCTTGCTGACGCCATTGCTTTGCGGTAGACAACGTTCTCAAGTACTGTACCGTTAAACACGGTGTAAGTACGCCAGGTAGTGTGATATTGTGGCAGCATACCATTACGTGTGTTTTGTGCTTCATTCGGAAAGAGTGAGAGCAAGAGAGATTTTGGTCAGCGCTTAACACCGAGATCTTCGGCGTTAGTGAGGGGTGACATGATGTGAGTATGGAGCGGCGCCGGAATGAAAGGGCGGGGGAGCGGGAGAACCCCGAGAAAACCCGCCGGCTTACGGCATCGTCCGGCATGATTCCCACGTGCGAAAATCCGGGGACCGACCTCGCCGGCAATCGAATCCTGATCACCTTGATGGGAGGCGAATGGTCTGACCATTCGGCCACCGCGACGCTCCTTTCATTTGGAAATATATAGTACGCTTTGCTGATGTATGTATACTACGGCTCGCACAATCCCACCATTTTTGTCATAATCTCACGTCTTTTAAGCTTAACAAATACGTAAGTGGTCGAGTCAAACAAATATTGGTACAGTAAGAACAATTTGTTTATACACAAACATGTATTTTAAACGGTTTAGCCTGTGGTAAATAAATATAGCTTTAAATATGTATATTTGTTGTTATTTAAGGTTTTATTCAGCAACTTCCCTTGTAGGACATTTTAATTTACTTCGTTAAAATTAAAACATATTTTTCAACATAAAACTTGCCTTTTAATAGCAACAAATGTTTTTACCATATAAGTGTAGATATACGGCAAACAAAAATTTACTTTTGCTGCAAAGGTTCTTTGCGGTAGTTTATATTTAAACAATAGTTCCTTTGCCACAAACGTGACAAAGTAGACTAAGTGATTTTGATATTTAACCCGTTTATTGTTTAGTTTTTAAGATTAGAAACATACGCTTCTTTATTGACTAAATTTATGTTAGACAATTATTTAAAAAGCAAACGCAGTAATATTTATTTATCTAGAGAGGTAATTACTGTACTTAATATTATCGGGTAAGAAAATACACGTAAATTTAATAAATGACTAAAGTAACTTGCAGAAGACGTTATTGCACGGTATATATGCTGCATAATACTGTACATAGGCTACATTGAACATATTTGGTTATTCGACGCAGAGACGTTGTAAGTTGGGCTAATTAAGTAGAAACGACAGCATGAGTGAAAACAGGAAGGAACTATACTTCAGCGTCATATAGCGCAATACAGCGTTTACAAATACTAACCTGATGAAAAAAGAAACCTCTAGAGAAACTGATCCCTCTGAGTTGAAAAAAACAAATTACGAGAAAGCGAGCAATTCGAAACCAAAATACGAATTAAAAAATAAGGAGTAGTTTTGAACGACTCCACAGTACACAAGGAGAATTATGCAGGTTAAATCTGTTTGCTAGCGAATATAAGATAGAGATATCACTGTCTCATCGAATGACTCTCGGATCCCATTTTTACTGTGCTCTCATTAGAGCCCACGATTTTCCGCTAAAAGAATTCTGCAACAGCTTGTTTCAATGACTTATGTGCACATATGAAGATCATCTTCTTGGTTATTGGCAGAATGTATTATTGCACAGACGTGGTTCATTTGACTGTGCCAACGGGAACAAGGTTACTGCGACACCACACGTTTGTGATTTGCGGGTAGAACCCTAGACGCTGAGAATTAAAAACAGCCAATCACTGGCCATAAAACAAGGCTGCATAAGCGCACATAAGGTATTAAAACAAATTGTAGCAGAATTCTTTTCGCAAAAAATCGTGGGCTGTAACCACCATTGATGGGCGAATGCCGAGAGAAGAACTTTTACATTTGTATAGTATCTGATGATAATCAACCCGAAAATATTCCTACCATAACATTTTTATTGGCACTTTTATAAGAACTTATTTTTAAAAAAATTCACAAAATACTTAGCAACATTATAAACCAGAAATAACACGGAGGTTTACCGGTACAACAATAATTCTCTATATTCGAGATATCATAACAATTTTACATGGTCATCTTACAAAAATTATTTGATAAAACATTTGCTGAAATATCCTTTCAGGTATAAACAAAATTTTGTGAACTGTGTCGAGGTGCTGTTCTACAAAGAACATACGATTAAAATATCATTTTCGTTTGTTCTTTTAAGCATTTATACCAAAGTTAAACCAATTTAACGACTGATAATTTAATACCCTCTCCTTGCAAGAGAATTAAACCTATTTTACGCTGTGGATGAATATTTAAGCACCCGCCCAGAACACAAATAAAACTAGTAAATCATATATTTCGGTTATTATTTTCCTGCATTGACCTACGACATTACTGCTACGTTTTTTTTTAATACTTTTACATTCATAATTTATTAAAAGAAGTGTTATCCTATTTAATGTTGAAAATATTTAGCAATATATAATTATATATAATAAGATTTTAAAGAGTTTTTGTCTTAATAAATTATTTATTATTTTCGATTCAAGGCGTCAACAATGTTAGGTTGTTTAACACTATGCCGGGTTATAACAGTGTTAATGCCCAAAATTCACGAATGTTTTTTTTTTTTACTATATAGTGAAATAAATGCATAAACGGTAATGGATATTAGTTACAGAAACCGGGTGACCCCTCTATCAGCGCACCTTGGTTTATTTCGATTAATTCAGGTCATACTCTACAATTTTAATAACTACTTATGTAGAATATTTTTCTCCCAAACATTAATAATAAATTCAGAATCAGTTACAAAAAGTAAAACGAATTTGGACGTTTGTGTTTCGACGATGATTTCTTAGGGCACAGCCGTATTTAGTCTATATGTGGTTAGATTTCCTAGGATACTGTTTACAGCCATATTTTTATTAAGATAACTAATTAAATTTGGCTTTTGTAACAGAACTTCTGCAAAGTTTCCTAAACTTCAAAAGAAAATTTCTCCCCTTACACAGTGTGTTAGAATCAAAGCAGTTCAATCTATAAATACAATAAACGTGAGTATTGTAACTATACAAGTGAGGTACCTTGAATGTCTTATAGACACATTTTTGAGCGCTATTACAGATGTGTAGTCATATAGAACTATACTTTCCTGACACTCCATTACAAAAGTAATGTAAATTTACAAACAAATAATTACGATTCAGGAAAGCGGTTAATAAAGCTACATCACGTCTTTTAAAGAGTATTGACAGGAACAAGAAGAAAATTATTATTTCCTGGTGCGAGACTTTATAGTATATTTACGTTTGTCACCAATGCGATTACTACTAATGACTATCTAAAACAACAGATATACTTATATATAATATTATATATACGTATATATAGTATGTATATAATACTGATTCAAAGCTAAATAATATTTTACACATATGTTACGAATGGCATATAGCCATAGCCATCTATAGTAGAAGGCCGCGGCCTTAGATCTGGCAACCCTGGCAGGAAGGGTCATTTTAACACTTCTTTGTCTCGCTAAAGGCAGTGGCTTCCCCTGATTCGCCGGTATGTAGAGCACAATAACGAATCAGATACAGCCATTGCCTTTGGAGAACTAAGAGACGTGTTAAAATTACCCTTCCAGCCAAGGTTGCCAGATCTAAGGCCGCGGCCTTCTACTAAAGATGGCTATGATATAGCCTAAAACAGTGATATAGCCAAGAAAACATTTTAGAACTTAGTAACGCTATAAATTGTGCCTACAAGAATCTCTCTGCTATAAAAATAAATTTCTTTACCACCTAAGACAATTCTTTGCTAAAAAAAAACGCTTTGCGGTGTGCTAGAGTTCAATACCTCTTACATAAAAAAAATTATGACTTTGATGTCTGTTGGTCCATAATTTCTATAAGTAGGTCAAAGTCAGTTTTTTGTGAGTTTTCCTCGCGTTCGTAAATATCTTGACTTTTATAGCACAATTGGTCAGATTGAATGTAATAATACAAATAAAAAGAGTTAATATGTTAAACACAAACATTTCTCGTGATAGTGTTGAGATCACTTAACTCCGACCTCGGCGATCCGGGTTAGAATCTCGGTGGGAACCGCTACCGATCTTTGCACATAGAAAATATGATGAACGGTGCCCGTGGCCGGCGCATTTTCTCGAGGTACTCCAGTTTCCTTCTGCCCTTCACTCCACATTACACCAACTGCACTGAGCGGTCAAGAACTTGCAATGTCCCTGGATTTTACAATATCACAAATTCTTTAATTTAAAAAGTTATCTTTATATTCCTGTAATATACTGTAACTTTTAACATTTATAATTGAGTAACACTGTGATTAAGTTATCTGTAATTGAGTGCAAGCGAAGGGACAATGTCTTAATTTCGCCACATTGACAAAAATGGTACTATTTGTATTATTAGTAACCGTAGAGTTGGTATTCCGCGCTCTTGTAAACAACTCGCGGTACACTATGTTCGTTCATGGACGGATTTTGCTTGTCTATCAAATACGCGGCGTTTGCGAGTCCGACGAGGCCGATAAAATGGAGGATATTCACGTAAATATTTCACCAGTAGTGCTTATCACTGTTAATACTGAAACATAATCTTCGTACGAAACATCGAAATGTAATTATTACAATATTATTAACAAAAAAAAGATACAAAAGAATTATAAATATAGGTATGTCAATTTCGCGGATTCATCTGGCAGCAGCCTAGACTTGTCAGTCCTATACACCCACTGGCCACAATAGATTATCTATCGGCTTATAACCGTACAAGCAGGTAGCAAGCGATAGCACTTATCATTATTTCCTCATTTACTACTGGCTTGCAGTAGTCAAACATGTTTAGTAACAGCCGCCAGCAAGTCACAGACATGACAATGAAGTATACATAATTGGCGTTCAACCTGGCCTGGAATGTATCTGCGAAACTTACGTACCTCTCATTATAAATAATTCTAAAATTTTTAAAGTATCATATTTTCAAAGCGAAGAGCAAAGTTATCAATCGACTATCGGCCATCTTGTCTGCCTTCCAGACTTGTTTGCGGTTGAGAGTCGTATATGATAAGTCCGGACCTCTCGCAACTTTGAGGGAGCTTGCGACGCTCAAACAACGCACAGATTGTTTAAGAATACCGTTTCCTGACAACGTGTCGATTTTAGTGACCAGTTTCCTCGCAAATGTGACTATGAGGATTGTTTCCCCAAGTACAAATTTAGCAACATCTTCTATATTAGTTCCCATTACCATGGCTGCAGGGACAGCGGTGGCCTCCAACCAAGGCGATCCTCGTTCGATTCCCGGCGGGCTCGGTCCCCGGAATCGTGCCGGACAATGCCGTTGGTCGGCGGGTTTTCTCGGGGATCACCAGTTTCCCCCGCCCCTTTATTCCATACTCACACGTCATTCCTCACCAGCGCTGACCAAAACCTCTCACTCACTCACCATGGATGCAGAACTAGAGGGCCAACGTCGAGTAACGCTGGAATCATATAGACGCGAAAGAAGCGTCACGACCACCGTGGCAGTAAAAACAAAAGATGTCCACCAATCAGCATTGACTTCTCTGTGACGTCATCTCGACTAAAATGGTGGACACGACGCGAATTCCGAATAGAAATTATATCGATTTTATTCGAGTCGGAATTTAAGTCTTCGCCCAAATGTTGGTGACGTTGGTGAGTTGGTAGTAAATAGCGTTTACTTGTGTTAGGAGAAAGCAAATCAGAACATTACTAAGCAAACGTGTAATCGTGTCTTTACTTACAAATTTCGGAATACCAGTGAGTATTTAAAATGTAGGATGTCCTGAAACAAATGCTTAATAAACACACCGAGCGAATCCTAGTCCACGGTCGTAGAAATACACAGGTCTGGACACTCGCCTATCTACCAATGTAGTTTGCTTGACACCCTTGTTGTTTGGTTGCAGTTCTCCAAGTTACCGAGAATGTCTTACTTTTTGGCGCTGTAATCCGGGCGGTCGGACTCAAACTCCGCCCACTTTTTTCCATTGTTAAATTTATAAAGTAAATAAAGATGGCTGGAGCATGTTCTTAAATTTTTGAGCGAAGGAAGCATTTAGTAAATTGATAAAAAATACGTTTTGATAAATTGTTTATCTTAGTGGAAAGGAAGTGGGCGGAGTTTAGTCCGACCGCCCTAACTGCAGCGCCAAAAAAAAAAAAAAAAAAACAATATTCGCGGTAGCTTGGTGAACTGCAGCCAAACAACAAGGGGGTCAAGTTTCCAGGCGAGTGTCCAGACCTGTTCTTCTACGACCGTGTCCTGGACTAAATTGGAGACGATAATGTAAATGGCAAAATGTTATACTATGACATTTTACATGCACGGTGTGGCAACATAGCACAATGGTTAGTCCCATCTTGCGCTCCATATAAATATTGCTTATCTTACTACTACTGTTCTGGCTTGCATATTATGGGTGCAGGTTAAAATCCCGATCAGTCCGAACATGATTCTACACTTACTAATACAAAATAATACCTGGACTTGGAGTGCAAGAGGGGACTTTCTCCATGCAGTGCTACCACGTTTTGCACGTGAAATGTCGTACAATATTTTGCCACTAACGTTTACGTCACCAACGAAGCCCAAAATTCGCGGGGTATGCGTATTTTGCGTTTATTTCTGTACATCCTGAAAATTACAAATAAATAAAAAAACTGAAGTACTGTGAACATCCGTGGGTCTCGTACTAGAGGTTAGTCTGTAGTGGCAATGAATTATTATATGCAATGTCTTTTTAGTGTTTGTCGCGCGGCAGCCAAACTAGTGTTCGCTATAACGAGAATTTTGGTATCGCATCACGGATGTCGTGTCGACCTATGTGATTCCATAGACTGCCTTTCAACTACTGGGATGGCCTCCAGAGCCTAATCCGTCTTCGAGACTACACGGCACACCCGGATGGTCGCAGGTCGTTCACTACGGATTATCTCTTAGTCTCCGGGAGTCCTTGCCGACGTCTAGCATGGCCTTCCTTGGCTGTGAGAGTAAAATGGAGCGACTGCGGCGGGGAGTGAATTGAAACTATCCATGTCCCCTCGCTTGTAAGAGACTACGCGACAAAATGTCTCACAAAACAATCCGAGGTAACATGGAGGGAAGGTCAATGGTGACTCCTGACAACGGCCTTGTGATAGATAAAAAAACTACAGTGTAAACATGACTCGTAATATTTGTACCTCGGAGGCATAATACCAAATACACTATGTTATTTCACTGTGAATGATTTAATTTGAGAATATCTGGATGGCAGAGTAATATGCGAATTATAACTTTGACGGACTGTACCGTTATGAGTAAACTATGTGAGCTAAAATAGTTTCGTTAGTAGAAGCTATATTCCCAAGTACCCTCCACAAAACTATTTCATGAAAATACAAAATTGTAATCTTATATCACTTGAACACCCATTAGACCTCGCTCTTTAATTTTACAATGGTTTCCAAAAAAAATTAACACAAATTAATACACTTATCAAAAATTCATTCTGGCAGTTTTAACACTTATATATTAGCGTTTGTATCTGAATTTTTCTGCTGCAATACACCAAACGGATTTTTTATGCCCCTGAAATATCACATATTTTATTGTCAAAATAAGCTAAAATTAAGCAAAATAATTTTTTTGCTAGCAAACTTTACATTATTAAAGAAAAAAGGCTCTGGCTAAATTGTGTATCGTATGACTGTACACAGTCTCAAATTTTATCAAAGCATTTCGTTAAAAAATGTTCGAGTTATTTGCAATTGTTTGAAATAAATGAAAGATCATGGCCTTATGTGGAGTGTAAGGGTGATGTAAAACGAGCCCGGACTTGGGGACGGCTGTATCCAGTGGCGCGAAGCGAACGTGTTGTCGGGGCTGGCAGTGTAAATGAGAGCGGTATCACCTTACCTGATCCCGGCGAGGCGGAAGGATACAAACACGGCAGTGAGAAATGAGTCCCTCCTCCTCCTCCAACAGAGAGGCTAATTACAATATGCATGGCGGCCCGGTCCGCTTGCCCCGGCAATTCATCATATTCTCCGTTCCTCATCATCTCCCTCTGCTTATCGCCGACCTTAATATTAACGAGGACACGTGCTGCTACTGTCTTTATCTATTCTGTGCGATCGTCAGTTCGTCCTCTCCCTTCTCCTCCTCGTGCACTTCTTCAGCGGGGAACGGCCGACGATTTGCAACACAAATTTTTATTTTTGCTCGTGTGAGTTATGTTTCGCGCGATGGATACCGTTGCGATTAGACGTACTGACTGTCGTCTCTCACGAGCAGTCATCATGGCTCACCTTCTTTACGACAACTTCGTGATCGCCGCTTATAAACCTGGGCGACGTTTCCACGAGGAAGTCATTCATTCAATGTCTGAAGACCAAGTAGTCGCAACTAGAATAGGCAAAACGAACCGTTCCCAAAGATGTCTGATGTCTGGTCTCAACGGTGATTCATATATACTGCAGTGAATAAATAAAACCAAAAGGAAATATTTACTGTACGTTACTTACGTAAATGTACAACTTGTATGGTAATCCTACTCTACCTCGTGTTACTATGTCTTCGAACTTCCGAAACATAAATATGTTAATAATCTTAATAGTTATATGTGATACATTGGTCACGTAATGCCGAAACTGCATGCGACTGATCTCTGTATACAGAACCTTCCCAGTTTTGTGAAGCCCTCAAAGTGGTTGTTCACGACATTAAGGGTGTTCAAGTGCGATAAAATCATAATTTTATATTTTTATGAAATGTTGTTAGTTTTGTAGACGATACTTGTGAGTACATTTTACTCTTACGAAACAATTTTAGCATTCATAGTTTTCTCATAACGGTGCGACAAAGTCAAAATTTGCTTGTTCTGCTGCCATGCAAATAGTGAAAACCAACTGATCCACATAAACAAAATAATTCACTGTGATGTTACATCCCATGAGCCACGCAATAAAGAATTTAAAAGACCATAACGTAATATTTTGAATTTTTTAAAAAATCGCAAAACTACAGAAAAAAGTCGAATATTCAGAAATTTTTTAAAATACAAAAATAGTTCACGTGATTTTTTAAAACTGTTTTACTACGCAGCCCGTCATATGTTATTTCACTGTGAATTATTTCACTTACGTAAGTCAATTAGTTTTCACTATTTGCATGGCAGCAGAACGTGCCAATTTTGACTTTGATGCACCGTTATGGGAAAAATATGCGAGTTGAAATTGTTCTGTAAGAGAAAAATGTACTCACAAGTATCGTCTATAGAACTAACAATACTTCATAAAAATATAAAATTACGATTTTATCGCACTTGAACACCCTTAAGGCGGAGTATTAGACAATTTTACCTACTGTACTTTCGGTTTTCGAGCCATAACATTTATTCTGTATTATCAACATTTTCTTTTCAACAAAACATAGGATGTATGCTTGGTAAACTGCTTGACACAAATAGTAACGGAATCTTTCATTAATTCGTCATTCATAATCATTACAAGAATTCACTTGCCATGATTCATGACAAATTAATGAAAGATTCCATTATTTACGTCAAGAAGTTTACCAAGAATGTCTTATGCTTCGTCGAAGAGAAGATTTTGATAATACAGAATAAATGTTATGGCTCGAAATCTGAAAGTACAGTAACATTGTCTAATACTCCCCTCAAGGTACGTCGCAATTGTCAGTTGTCCCTACATCTTATTACCAAGCAGCTTTACTCTTTAAAATTAGTACAAGTACAACTGCCGTAGCGTGGTTGTGTTCCAAAGTGTGCAGTATTAGCACCGACTTTATGCTTTTAGCATTGTGGCAGTTGTGCTGCAGAAACCAAAGATATATTACTGGAGAATGTGTACCTTGCCTCTAGTAGGTTACTGGCTAGAGAGTGTACCTGCATCATACTGCTCAGTCCTGTATTGAGTCATTACTATGCACTGCACACCTTGTAATATTCCCCAGTACGCCACTGACAAGTACGGGTCTTATTTATATGTTTAAAATCTACAAACAGTTCTTAACTGTTTCGTAATAATAATAGTCTGGTTGATATTCGGCTGTAACTGTTCAAAGGAATTCTTCTAAAGACACGACTCAATTTCGAATTACGTGAAATTCTTTTATTGCCTATTTTACGTTGACACAAAGTTGCATTCCGTAAAGTTGACCAAATATGTTATCCATTCCAATGTGAATAAAATGATTTACGATCCCTTAAACATTGTCTTGTAATATGAGAAAATTTAAATTGGTCGTTTTAATAGTTCGCTAAGGTTTTCAGGAAAGTAATACAATATTCAGGTACCTTCGGCAAAAATAGACTGAAATAAGGTTCTCAGTTTTTTAACACTGAGTGGCTAATCTGTTTAATATTAAGTATGAGGACAAGACTTTTCAGTAGTTAAACACATTATTCTGAGCTATCTCCAGTCTCCTAACATTTTTTATTCACTAAAGTATTTTATTTATTATATATATATTTTTTTAATTTCTGAGTTAACACTGACATAGTCTCGTATACAACAAAGGCAAATATTTCATGAAGTTTCTAGTTTCTAGTTTTGTTTGTACTTAATTGAAGTTACAGGACGTAAGAATCTCATAGTTTAGAGTCAATAATACAAATACTAATTTGGAAATTTTTAAGTATTCGTACTACCCAGTTTATGAGGACCGTACCGGGAATCAAATACGTGTCCTCACGAATGCGAGTCCACTGTGCCACCTTGCGCCTGGAGTTGGAAACATGATTATAAAATTTTGCAATGCATTTATTGTCATCGTACATAACTACACTAAATACCCCCAGAAGTATTATTCGTGATTAACACAACTATTAAAAATTCACGTTGTAATTTTAAAACACACTAGTATTTATTGAACTGTACAAACTTGAACATAACCTACGTAATTGGCAACCAGTCTCAGTGCGGTGTCATTTACGTGTTTAATTGGTTTACATGCAATTGAGTACTCAACCAAAGAAATTTTAACTACTGGTCAAAAGCGTTCACCGCTGTAAGCCACGTATTGTATTCTAAATGAAGACATCGAAGGAGCGGGAAACAGATTTGCAATCTTGTCTGCAGTTAGAAAATAACGCGAAATGTACAGGACTGTAGTGGTTAGTTGCAAACTAGTAGAAATAACTGTGTTGATAATGAAGTTATCAAGACTCCAGTTTTACAGTAATGGAACAAGTCCTGGGCATGTGGTTGATTCGCTTCTTTTACAATCATAAGGCCATGGGTCCCTATTTATGCGGTTTTTGAGACTTTTAATTTTTTTAATCCAAAAAGGGAGCAAGAATCAAAAACCCGTTACATAGAACTATCGGAAAGCCATTTTTTTTTTCAAAACCGAAGTTTCTAAAGGACTGGCTAATTATCGACTTAATTACATTTTCATAAAGTCGATAATTAACTAAAATTGTAAAAAGAAATGTTTTAAAAATATTAGGCTGTGTATTAAAAACAATTTCCAACATTTCTGTGTTACAGTTTTGCGATATCTACAACTTTTCAGGATTTAAATATAAATAAAACTTACTAAAATACCATAAATAGGGACTCGTGGCATTAACAGTCACAAATTGTGCCTTGAACTGCCTACAGAGTAGATGTTGCACTTGCTTGTGTGTAATTTGTAAGGAAAGGAAAATGTTGCGAGTTCAGTAACCTGCATGTTAGAATCCACTATCCTGTGCATAGCCTACCGAGATGTGATAGTTTGTCCAGTAGCTGATTCTCAGTATAACATCAGATAAACGGATCTTCAGTATTAACAGGCCAGCAGATTCTTGCATGCAGGTCACTGTACTAGTGAAATATTCCACTTCCTGTATCCATATATACAGTGAAATGTACGGCTGCTGTTTAAGGGAGTTCATAATTTTTTATTTCTGCGGCATAGTGTTGGTTTCATAGACGTTACTTTAGACTACATATTGCGCTTGTAGAAATATTTTAACTCTCATAGTCTTTCCATAGCGACATGACAAAGCCAAAATTTGCAAGTAACGCGAACATAAGAATTACAAACACCAAGTGTCTTACTCGAATGAAAATAATTTGCTACTGAAATTATATATTATGGGCCTTACGCTAAAATATTTGAAAATAAACAATGAAATTCCTATGTCCCTTAAAAAAAATCTGGAAATTTTAATTTACTGCATTTGTAGCAAGTTTTAAAAGTATACAAGGACTTTGCTGTGTGTTTTTAAATACTTTAGAATATTACTCATACAGTCTCATTTCATTGTAAATTATTTCATCCGAGTAAGTAACTTGGTTTTTCTTACTCCTATGTTCCTGTAACTTGCAAATTCTGGCTTTGACATGCCGCTATGGAAAAACTACGAGAGCTAAAAACATTTTAACTGTCGAAAATTAAGTCACAAATAACGTATATAGAACGAACACTATGACATGCAAATATAAAATTATGCATTTTGGTAATGGGAACACCCTTCAAGTGTCGTTAAGGATATTCACCTATGTGAAGACTACACGCCAGTTGAACGCCTCGTACGTTGAGGCGATGAAGCTAGTACTGAGCAAGCAAGAGTTGACCCTAGTGCACACGCTTTTCCGACCTCGATCACGTGAGACTACTATAAGGAGTTGTAACACCACGTACGGTCCTCCATACCTTCGAAATACCTAGGTCATGACTTCCTTACGTGTACAAGAATATATTTGTTTATCCCTTACGATGAGCTAGAAGAGGTGAAAGGGTTTTACGGCTCTTTAGCAACTAGGTATTAAAACCTACGAGGGTGAAGTGACAGTAGGGACAACACAACATCCATACCGGAGGTGGCATTCGAACCCAGGACCTCTTGCACCGTAGATCGGTGCCTAGACGACTACGCTAAAGGGGTGGACACGATGAACTAGAATGCAGAGAGGAGTAATGAATTTGTATACGTTCTTTACAATCGGCAGTACAGCGCTGTACACGATGGACTAGAAGTGTGGTTTATGGTAAGTTTTTTCCCTATGTGAACTGGTCTTTATATACATTTGTATATGTATATATAGGATGTTAATGAATGACATTTTTAACTCTTTGTCACGCTGTAGGGGATGCTAATACGAGTAAAATAATACAGGACACTTGGTGTCCCAAATGCTGAGAAGTGCCTGAAAAATGGCACACAAGTTGTGGTAAGTGAGGTTCAAAATCTGTGTTGATGTAGCAAATAGTTATTTTTGAGAAGTCAATCAGTGCATAAAATGAGAAGATGTGACAGTTTATTGGGCCGCAGGCATGTATAAAAATACTAGCCTCCCACTGAAGCCCCTTAGGTTCGATTCCGTTGGCGTCACCTGCATACTGCCACTGCCAGACTAGTAAGTTCTGCAGTACTGTGGTTATAACTGCTAATACACACACAATACAAGAAAGTAGCTAAAGTGTATAGGGAACAGTCACGAATTGCGCCAGTTGTCATTCAAACGTAGTATTCATACCTCACAGACCACAACTTACGTGCCGTTTTTCAGGCACTTCCCAGTATTTGCGACAAGTGTCCTATTATATAATTTTACTCGTCTAAGTATCTCCTATACTCTTATAGCATGACAAAGAGTTTTAAACGTCATTCATTAACATCATGTATGCATGTATGTGTGTGTGTGTGTATATATATATATATATATATATATATATATATATATATATATATATATATATATATATATATATATACACATACACACACACATTTGAGTATGCGTATATGAGTTATGTGTTGTGTTGTTTAAAATCTAGAGTTAGATGTAATCCGATTTTAAAATTTATTTTACAAGAATATAATTTAATTAACTCTCAAATAACGCCGAACTTTGATGATTCTTGCAGTGGGTTAGTATTAAAAACTGAATCTTTTTTTTTTGTACCGAGTTGCAGAAAACTACACAATAAAATAAAAAATAAATGTCATTATTAACTTTTCTCAACATGCGCAAAACAATATATACAATTACGGAAAGGAATGAAGACGTATCCAAAAAGAAAACACAAAAAACCTAATAATAATAATAATAATAATAAACAACCCAAACTTATTCTGAGCCGGAATCACATCTAGAAATTCAATATCTGTTTTTTTAGTGTTTTTTTTTTCTTTTCGTTTTTCTGGACACATGATCTGTTTTATTTTATGGTCAAGATAATTGAAGGCTGAAGCCTTAATTTCTTCACTAATATAGTCATTAATTTTCTCGGAAGCCCGTATCAATTGCTTATTTATTTCCACACATGCTAACACGTACACTCGACGCGTCCTCAAATAGTACTTGAAGACGTTGGTGAAAACCAGTGTCGTAATATCACGCCGATTCTGGCAGATGTAGCAAGTACAACAACAATAAATCAACTACACAAGTCATCAAATTAAACTTTACACTTTTAATGAGACTTTAAGACGTTAACCCTTTCTTCCTAATTAATCTCTGATAACTTATCAATACAAATGTGCCAATCCTTGTTTACCCTCAAATGAGTACCGATGCAACTGGATGATTTTTTACCGAAGTTGATGACAGAATACACAGTGATCACCTGGTACGTTGTTACTGACCGGAAATGTATGATTGTTTACTGAGAGCAGAAGGTAAGGTGAATGGTTCTAAATAAATGAACATCGTATACACGAGAGCCAGGATGTCGCACCCCGAATATAGATTTTATTAATGGGATCCCGCAGACAATCTGCGTACCTCGAAGTATGACATGAATTGAGGTCATGCGATGGAGATGCACCGGAGTGAGAGAGGCGGGGGAAACGGAATATCCCCGAGAAAACCCGCTGGCCAGCGGGCATCGTCCAGAACGATTCCTACATGTGAAAATCCGGGGACCACACTGCCGGGAATCGAACCCGGATCGTCTAGGTGGAAGACGAGTGGTCTGACCACTCAGCCGCTGCGGCCACGTTAAGTTAAGATTTGTATTTTGGGTAACATACCATAAACATGCACATTTACAACCAGCATTTCCATCTGCATCACGTTAGGCAAATGCTGAAACTGTTCCTTAGTTCAGGTCATAGCTGATTCCCTCCACAGTTCCTATTTTAGCCAGCCGTTGGATTTTTCTTAAGATCTCGCTGTCGACGTGACGGAAAATTCTACCTATTTGAACTTTTTCTTCATCCACACAACTGGGTTGTCTATAACCGTTACATTCAGCTAACAAACTTTGGACATTAGTGTCAGAATTTTACTGTAAATAATGTTTGAAACCTCAACGACCAAACACTATAAGCCATGTACTTTAAGGCCCGGTAAATGATTTGAATGTAATTTCATTGGGTTCGAAGTTTTGGTATAGGCTACAATGCTGGAAAAATACGTTGCATATTCTGTTTGCGTACTAAAGTGAACTCCGCGTCGAGCGCCTACTGCTATGCAAACCGCTCTACTTGCTCGCATTGACGATCAGTTTTGATGTCTGTTTTGTGAAGCATGACACTAGACATAATCAAAGGATATATAAGTATTTTCAGGCGTGTAATTGTATAGGTTAAAAGGGAGTATTATATAATTTTCTTGAATTTTTGTTTTCGAGCCATAACATATATTCAAGCTGTATTATCAAAATTTTCTCTTTGATAATACATAGGATATATTCTTGATAAACTGCTTGTCGTTTACAGCGATGGAATCTTTCATTAGTTTGTCTTGCAGAATCATTGCAAGGAAATTGTAGGTTAACTAACAAGAATTATTATGTGTACAATATAAGATGAACACTTATCACTATTATGATCTCCCATATTCACCGATACCTAATTCAGGACTATTGATCCTCCTCAGCTGCTTATTAATAAGGGAATAGCGAGATAGTTTTACGTTTCTCACGTTGAAATGCCATAGTTCATAGTTTCATTAATTTTTCGGATCCATACGGTTTGGTACTAGTTACGTTTATGACCACTGAAGTCAGTGGTTTGTTTGTCAGCTAATTCACGTCAAAAAACTTAAAGAACTGGGGTTGCAACAATTTTGAAAAATCAACGAAGTTCTTCGTTATTGCTCTGTCATGCCATAAATGTTGATACGGCCACTAAAAGAGAAATTATTGACGAAAAACTGTGAATCGTAGTTTTTTTGTGTTGTAACTAGTCAAAATAAACAACATCAAGAATTTGAACACTGAGTTTTTCTACGTCCAGTATGTGGCTACCCTGGGCACCAGTGTGGCAAAAAAATTGATTGTTAGCTGAGAAATAACGAGCAAGGAGTACAAGTAAGGCAATGATGTTTGTGGCAGTTGAGCGGTTCTTGTCCGGAAAGCCAGGCCTAATTAGCGGGCCGCGATGAAGGGTCAGGTAATAATGGTGACAACCCCGCACGCCTCCCTTACAAGGATTCCTCAGGAAACTCATCTACAACTTAACCTTCCTCTCTCCTCCCTCCAACCACCCTCCCAACACTCGGGACTCGCAACTCTCTCTCGTTGGCTTCCCTCCCGCGGAAACTCAATTTGCCAGGGCTGCCGTCAGGAAGGAGAGGGGTGGCATCCCCCTCTTCCCGCAACCCTCCCTTAATTATTTCTTGCTCGCAGTCTCACGGTCACGCCCCGGTTGGAACAAGGGAAAAGTTTTCCGCAAGTATCGACTTCTGCAGGCCGCTCGCTACCTGGCGTCTTCATTCCCTGCCTTTTCTTCCGCCCTGCACATACGACCGTCCTTCAATTGCAATTTGGTGATTTAGCACCTACCACGTGAGTTAGTATCATTTACGGGAACGCAGTCGTGATTAATGGGGATTGATCCCTGTCAGATCGGTTTTACGGTTTTTCTTATAAATCAGGGAATAGACACAGTGTTTTACTTTTTTCACGCTGACAAGGCATGGTTTACTGTTTCATTCACTTTTTGGAATCCATATGGCATTGTTTCTGTTAATGTTGCGGCCTCTGTAGTTGATCCCGTAAATAAAGCAATTTTTCCTTTTCAGCTGTTTCCCGTTGCAAAATAATGAATATATTATGGTTCCAGCAATTACATAAAATCGATTAAGTTTGTATCTATGCCTTGTCGAGACAAAAATTTTGATACATCGACTGGAACAGAAGTTATCGAGAAAAAACAGATAAATCCAAGGTGGTAGGGATCAATACCTCTTAAGGGTATTGCAAATAACTCAAATATTTAGGCTTATTTTGACTACAAAATATGTGATATTTCAGGGGCAAAAATCTAAAAATCCGTTTGGTGTATTGCAACAGAAAAATTCAGATACAAACGACGATTTATGTGTGTTAAAACTGAAAGGATTAATTGTTGATATATGTATTAATTTTCGATTCAAAATTATTTTCGAAACCACTGCAAAACTAAAGAGCGAGGGCTTAATTCATATTTATCAAGTTTGGTTAAGGGTGCTGCCTACCACGCGCTTAAAATGCGTTGCAGTGTGTTCGTAAATACGATTTTTTTTCGAAACAATTCCACATGTGGAAATTGTATCCACGTACGAAAAGAAAATACACTTCTCGGGGGGAGTGTTAGACAAGTACTAGGCCCTACGTGTTTGTTTTCGGGGCACAACATTTATTCAAATGTTTTATTATCAAAATTGTCTCTTTGACAATATATAGGATATATTCTTGAAAAACTGATTGGCACAAATAATAATGGAATATTTCATTAACTTGTAATGCAGAATCATTGTAGGGGAATTACAGGTTAACTTTCAAAATTATTACAAGTCCAATATAAGATGAACGTATAACAATTGCCATTAGAGCCACAATTCAACACAAATATCTTCTATGCCTCAACGGTGTCATATGTACCAAAAACATTTATTGCCGAAAATCAATGAATAACATTTGCCATCTTGTCTTAGTCCATGCAGAAGTGTGACTGCACACGACATTACACGCTTGCTTTCAAAGTACACAAACATCGTCAGTTTACCGACTATGGCAACTCAGGATTAGAAGCAGCTCCTGGTGGGTGGAAAACAAAGGAAGGGCGGGTGATGGTGTCACGAGGGCCTGTCATGGCAGCAGCGAACTATTAAGTCGTTCTCACAGAGCGACGGTAGGCACAAGTGTGTAGGCAGTAAATTGTTCTCTGGCGGATAATGCGCGAGATAAGCCGACGAGGCTTAGCTCCCAGAGACCCCCAGGATCGTAGCTGTAGATTACCGAGCTAGGCCGAACAACTGATGACAAGCAATCAATAACCGATATCGTGTATCTTGTCGTCAACTGATACCCAGACACTCACTGCCCCTTCCCTTTATCACTTCAAACACTTTTGAACTGCCGAGTCACGCCCGCGCGAATAGGGTCATTCGTTTAATTTTAACCGGCCCAGAATACACGCAAACCTCACCCATGTCATATGCCAGGATGTTGCCATTCAAGGTGGATGTCGTACGAGAACGTTGGTTTCCAAGGCCCAGCACGTTGCATTGAACAAATAATAACGTTCTATGCTAGTCGTGTTTAGAATTGCGTATCAACCGCAGCGATTACAGTAAATCTGAAGGCGGCCGTTTCAAATTCATTGCAATGTGTACGTAAACAGGTTTTTCCTGTACTAAAATATTCCCCGCGTGCCCATTGTGCCAATGTACGAAAAGAAAATAAACTTCAGACAAGGCCGGCCCTCACCGTTAGGACGCCACGCTCATTAAAAACACTGTTTCTGAGCCCTTTAACACGGCTAAAACGGTCTTTTCGGACTTCCGTACTTCAAAATATAATAACCGATGTGCGAAACTCAGATTGCGACCTGCACTGAACTTACTTGCAAACTTTCCACCAATAAAAATTGTATGGTCAGTGGTCACCGCTTACAGTCCCAGCAAAATCCGTTCGGCGGGAGCCTTGCACGCCAGTGGAATTTTCAAAAATATTGTTGTTTTAAAAAATGTTTTTAGATACTATAAATTTTTACCTTCAATTACTTATTTTAATATTATTATCAGCATTAGTTTTATGTTCTTTTTTTATGAAATATTGAGTAAACCAAAAATGTATTTATTAATTGGAATTATTTAATTTTTGAGAAGGTGTTGAAAATAAAAATAAATATTTATACGGATTACTTGAGGTAATTGGGAGTATTTGACTTTAACTTTTACACAACTGAAAGAGGCGTAAACTGAAAACTATGCGAACAGAGTCTTGGACAATAATGTAGTAATCGATAAATGTCCGTTATCGCAGCATATAATATCTTACACTAACTTATGCGGCTAAATCTGCGCTATACGCTGTATGTGTTACTTATACTGCTGTGTTTGTATTAAAAGAGTCGCAAAATGTACACTGACAAAAAGTAAATAAATATTTGCTCGGGCTTTAACATGGTTCACATTATACTATAGAGGTCTATATCAGCTGTGCGGTGAGGAATATAGCGATTCATATGGCAGTCGGGAACACTTTTTTTTAACACGTAGTTAATACAGGTAAGCCGTAATTATAGACACTCAGAACATTACTGCAACAAGTCATGTAACATAGCATTTGCTATGTTAAAGGCTTTAGTAAATTTTCATTGTTTTGTTGATATGCTTGCTTCCAAGGCATACAGCGGTGATGTCTTTGGCTTAAAGTATTCATGTTATAAATTATTTTTGTTTATTTAGTATAATCTATGTATTAAATGAGTGTTTGTTCTTTGCACTTTGCACCAGAGCTTCCATGACCCG